>APFE031178186.1:251797-270783 GCA_000404065.3 Pinus taeda | reverse complement strand
TTCAAATTCAAATGCAACAGCGTATGTAATGGAAATAACTTTGAACAACGATTCATGCAGAAGAAAACAAAAATGGCAAATGATCATACTGTTGAGCCGTGTTGTGCTCAAGTACAAGATCTTCTCGAATAACGGGCTGACACGTATTCTGGGGAATGATGAGGCTACTTCCCCCCCGCAATATGATAGGCTGTCCCAGCCGTCAAATAAAGGAGCAACATCTGCTTCTTCCACGAAGCCTTTATGGAACAACTTATGAAAATATGCCATGTCCCCAAAAACAGCGTATTACTGAAATCGAGGTAAAAAGTTAGATCGCTTTTAATACGTAAGCGACTGCGGTGAGTTGATGGAAGGTCGGGGATAAGACATTTGCCATAATTAGCAAGTCTCATGTGGTCACTGTCACTAGCTCCGTAATGATTGGTAGTAATAAATAGTCATGCGGTATGTGGTTGGGTAATTAAATTATCACATTATAAGATAAAAAGGTTATAATTTCCTTACCTATTGGTGTAAAGGTTACGACTTCAATACCATTAACAGAGCTCTGCTACCGATAGGTCTCCATAACCTTGGCAGAGTTGTTTATTTCACCCCGGGAACCATAGTCCTTTGTGTATGCGAGGAAGTGTTATGTGATGTCAAAACTGTAGGCCACTATGCAGGCTTGGTAACCAGTTAGTCATAGTGCCATTCATGAGGAAGGAGCGAATAGTGGGCAGGCCGGCTCGTGGTGAGACCTCATGTTCCAAGGGTTATTTATTTATTTTTATATACCTCTTGGACCATTTCCCAAGTGTGGTGGCCCTAGTGGGAATGCCACTTCGCTTTCATCCTGATGATCATGGTAGGCGAGCTCGTAATGAGACCCCCTATCCTGCAATTTGACAAAACTGGTTTGCTTATTTGCTTTTTTCTTGGTTTTAATAGAGAACTTTTCCTGTTTATACACAAAGGGTGGTTCAACACTCCTTAAGAGTAGGAATGGTGGAAGAAGTCTTAAAATCCTAATAGGAAGGTATAGACTTTTTGATCTTATTGACGAATGATAATCAAAATAGATAAAAGAATCAGCATGATAGAGATAACCAATAAAAATAGAGTTAGTGGAACAATGGCAACAAAAGGTGATAAATAAGCATATCTTTTCCTTACGTCCTTTCGCCAATTTAGGGCAGTTACTTATAAGGGTAGCGATTTGTGATTTACCGATTTCTGCATACTGTGCTTTTGTTTCCATCACATAAGTAGATAGCTGTATTCAAAAATACTTCGAAAGATCATCAGCATTCCGCATCCTTGAGAAGGAACAAGCTGTTTCAAATCTTATGAGTAGTGCTCTTTCAAGGAAGGGCAAAAAAACGGTTGCTCATTTGGAGAAAGGAGCAGTGGGAATCACTGGTGCCATTCAGTAAAATCAAACAAGTGTCGTTCCTTTGGAAAAAGACCGGCAGAAATCAAACAGTGTTGTTTCTTGTGGAGACAACAAAACACACAAATGTTGTTCTTTTTGAGAAAGGAACAACAAAAATACTCAAGTGTTATTCCTTTTAGAAAAGGAACAACAAAAATCAGAAATGTTGTTTCGTTTGAAAAAGGAACAGCAAAAATCACTAGTGTTGATCCTTTTGGAAAAGGAACAGCAAAAATCAGGAGTGCTGTTCCTTTTGAAAAAGGAATAGCAAAAGTCACAAGTGCTATTCCTTTTGGAAAAGGAACAACAAAAATCACAAGCTGCTATAAAAAAATATGTACAACCATAATTCTAACAATTATATACAAATTGTAAAGAAAAGTAAACTTCTTAGTGAGTTACTGGTGGAGGAGACTTGTCTTCCTCCCGTAAGATCTCCATATCTGCATCTTGGCATAATTGCTGGTAGAAGGACTCCCGGGTAAGTGGTTTGCGATACAGACGGACTCGATGGCCATTTGCCTTAAAGGTATACCTAGAACCATCAATGGTAGTCAGTGTGAGGGTACCATTTTCATGTACTTTTTGAATTTCATATGGTCCCAACCAACAAGTCTGGAGTTTCCCGGGGAAGTCCTGAAATCTAGAGTCATATAAAAGAGCCCAGCCTCCTTCATGGAAGACTTTGTCTTTTATGAGAGCATGATGCCACTTATCTCTTTGCTGCTGTATTAGGGCAGTCAGAGAGTCTAATTTCATCCAGCTCATTATTCTATTGCAATCGATTAGTTTGCGCCTTGGTTAAGTCTAACCCCACTTCTTTTGTTGTTCGTAATGTCTAGATTTCAAATTCTATAGGAAAGATAGGTTGTTTTCCAAACATAAACTGGTAAGGTGAGTGGCCAGTGGTGCTTCTCCATGTTGTTCTATAAGCCCACAGTGCTTCTGGTAGTCTGGCAGCCCAATCACGTCTATGTGATGCAACTGTTTTAGTTAGAATTGTTTCTATTATCTTGTTGTTGCTTTCTACTTGCCCATTTGTCTGTGGGTGATATGAGGTGGTCATTTTATGCTGAACATGATAATTGTTGAGTGTTTCCGCTATTCTGTTTCCAGCAAACTGTGGCCCTCCATCTGTGATTATCTCTCTAGGGAGGCCATAACGCACAAATAGATGGAGCAGGAACTGTATAACAGATTCTTCTGTAGCTCTGGGCAAGGCTTCTGCTGCTTCAACCCACTTGGTGACGTATTCTGTTGCCACTAGAATGTATGTTTTCTGATTTGATGGTGGGTTGATTGGCCCCACGAAATAAAGGGCCCATCACTCAAATGGTTCGATGACTAACTGTGGTTTCAAGGGCATCTCATCTGAGTGACTAGGGCGTCCCACCCTCTGGAAACTATCACATGCTTGGACAAATTTCTTTGCATCCTTAAAAATTGTGGGCCAATAATACCTTGTATGTAACACTTTATGTGTAGTCCCGCGATCAGCAAAATTTCCACCACATGGTTGGTCATGGCATACTTTCAATATATCAAAGATTTCATCTTGTCGAACGCACCTCCTGATTTGCATGTCTACCCCTGTGTGAAACAAATAACCTCCAATCCAGGAAAATCTAGTACTTCGCTGGACAATCTGTTTTCGCTCATTAGGGGTTAGATGTTTTGGTAACTTACCTACTGCTAGGTAATTGGAAACATCAGCATACCAGGGTGTTGAACAACAACAACAAAGAGATGCTCATCTAGAAACTGATCTTCAACTGTTGCTGCATCGATTGGTTTTGGCATTCTTGAGAGGAAATCAGCTACTGAGTTTTCTTTACCAGGTCGATCCTTGACTGTAATGTCAAACTCCTGTAGTAAAATCAGCCATCTGGTTATTCTGCCATTTGTGACAGGTTTATTCGCTAAATACTTTATAACAGAATGATCTGTGTACAAGATAACGGGATATCCAGTGATGTAATGTATGAATTTATTGATAGCATGTATAACATCTAGAAATTCCTTTTTAGCTACAGTATAATTTAATTCAGCAGGGGATAGATTTTTGCTAATGTAATAAATGGCGTATGGTTTTCTATCCTCCTCCTGACCAAGGACTACTCCAATGGCTGTATCTGAGGCATCATATGATATCTGGAATGGAAAATCCCAGTTTGGTCCGCGAAGGACTGGGGCTGTAGATACAAGCTTTTTCAGGTCATTGAAAGCACGTTCACATTTCTCTGTCCAAAGGAAATCAATATTACCAGTTAGTGCATACAATGGTGCAACAATACGTGAATAATGTTCTATAAATCTTCTGTAATAACTAGAGAATCCAAGAAAGCTACGTACCTTTGTTTAAGTAGTAGGAGCAGGAATAAGCAAAAGTATTTGGATTTTGGCTGGGTCTACCTGAATGACGGCTGCTGAAATATAGTGTCCTAGAATAAGTCCTTTTGTCACCATCATGTAGAACTTTTCATGGCTTAGACAAAGCCTGGTAGCTATACAGCCATGTAAGACTTTTTCTAGTGTCTCCAATGCTGGATCAAACTCCTCTCCGTATGGAGTGAAATCATCCATATATACTTCCAATCCTTCATTTATTAGATCTGCAAATATGCTAAGAATAGCCCTTTGGAATGTGGCAGGGGCATTACATAAACCAAAAGGTAAAACTCGATAGGAAAATGTTCCCCAAGGACAAGTAAAAGTAGTTTTATCCTGATCTTCAGGGGCAATCTGTATTTGATTATACCCACTGAAGCCGTCAAGAAAAGAAAAGAATTTATTTCTTTCCAAAGTATCCAATACTTGATCGATGAATGGGAGAGGAAAGTGGTCTTTCTGGGTTGCCTTGTTTAGTTCTCTATAGTCTACGCAGATTTTCCACTTCCCATTCTTTTTCGGTACCACCACAAGCGGGGAGACTCATTTACTATTAGAGATAGGGTAGATAAAGTTAACATCTAAAAGGTTTTGGAGCTCAGCTTTTACTACTTCTTTTAGATGATGGTTTAGTCTTGTCTGAGGCTGTCTAACAGGTTTTGCATCATTTTCTATGTAGATGTGGTGTGTACACAATTGAGGATCAATTCCTTTCATATCAGGGCAATCCCATGCAAATGCATCTTTATATTTTGTTAAAATATGGATGATTTTTGTTTCTTTTTCTGGTGTAAGGTTGGCGTTAATGTTTAAGGTCTTCCCAGGTTTGATTTCTACTATTTTACTATGTGCAACTGAAGTGATAGGGATTGCATGGTCATGCACATCTTTCAGAGGTTCCTCTTCTACTCTGTTATCAAATGCTGCTTTTATCATATGACACTGGGTACAAGATGTGAGTTCAGTTTGACTAATAAAGTTACTGATGGCATCATCTTCTGTTTGATTTTTGAACTCTAGCGCCTCTTGTATAGTTAATGGAGATCTAATGTTTTCAGTAAGATATGATACAGGGTGCCTATTAGTTTTGACTATTGTGATGCTTGGCTGCGCTGGGGGATATAGTACTAAGTTCTTAATATCTGCCCCCTTAGTTATGATCATACTTCCTTTCTGACAGCCAATATAGGCACCAGCAGTAGCGAGCCAAGGCCTTCCTAAGATCAATGGATTTCCATCTAGTCAGGTTTTAGGGTTTATTATTAGAAAGTTAGTTGGGTATTCCCAGGAATCAACTGAGACCATAACATCATGCAGTATGCCTTGTGGTCTAACCACAGATCGATCAGCCAATTCCAGCAAAGTTGAAGTGGGTTCCGCAGATGTAATTCCTAACTTTTGGCAAGTGGAAGTGGTCAATATATTAATTGTAGCTCCAAGATCAACTAAAGCATTGGTTAAGGTTTTACCATAAATTTGAACAGTTACTATTGGGTTACCTGGGTCTTCATACTTAATAGGTGTTTCCTTTCCTGATAATAGGTCAGATAAAGTGTCGACTACTTGAACTCTTGGATTATCTATTACATTCCTTCTCCGTATTTTTATGCACAACTCCTTGATAGTTTTAGCGTATATCGAGATATCCTGAATGGCCTGAAGGAATGGGATTTTTATGTACAAATTTTGTAATTCTCCCAGAATGTCAAAATTAGGTTGCTTTATAGGTCGAGGTATGACTAAACATTCTGGGAATGGTGGAGAGGATGTAGTTGCTTGATTCTGAGTTTGTTGTCTGTTTTCATCCTCTTCTTATGACAGTTGTTCTCTAGGTAACTGATCTTCAATCTGAACTTTTTTGTTTCCCTCTGTTTGAATAATATGCCCAGATCTTAGCGGTAGATCATTGCAATCCCTCAGATCGGGTCCTTCTTCTGGTGTTTCTAAAATTTGGAGTGCTTGGACCGGTCTATTATTTGGATTGGGATTGGGATGGGCTGGGAGTTGGGGTCTGAGATTAGATTGGGGGTTTTGCTGTAAAGCTGCCAGTGTAGGTTGAGGGAAAGGAATGTTTCCTACTGGCTGTTGTGTTGGTCTCTGCCAGTTATTCTACAAGACTAAACTTTGTGAAGTGGGGGGAGTCCATTGTGGAGGATATGGGTTGTTCTGCCAGTATGGTGGGGGATAAGGAGGATTTGACCAGCGATATTGGCTTGTCTGATTTAGCCACGGGTTGGCAGAAGGGTACGACTGTGATGACCAATTTGGAAATGGGGGTTGAAACTAACTTTTCCATGTATTATACTGTTGCGTATTGTACTGTGGATATTGAAAATAAGAAGCTGGGTCTAAAAACATACCAATTTGTCGTGGCTACCACTGACGATGCTGGTTAAGTAGATATACTGCCTCTGGTTCTTCTTCTGCTTCCTTATATACCACTTTCAGTCCAGGTAATGAGGGACAATTTTCCGTAGAGTGATCCCTTGTACAAATGGCGCATGTCTGAACTGTATCTAATGGACACTCCTTATGTCTATGCTTCTTCCTGCACCTAGGGCAGAAGATTGCTAAATTCTGTTCTGCCTCCATTTGTTTCTGCTTAGCCTGCAAAACGTCCAATTTTGTAGTCAGTGTTCCTAGTATATAAGTTTTAAAATTTTCAAATAAATTCCCAATTTCCACACATGTTACTCCTTCTGATGAAATTTTGTTTTCCCGTGCAAATTGATCATGTTCTGCTAGTTTGATTCATGTACTGCCTCTCGAACTCCTGATACATAAATCAGTTATGTCAGCAAAACGTTCATGATATATATCCCCTTTTCCCATAATGTTTAATGTTTCAATACAATGTTCTTTCATGCCCCTTATTAGTGCTGTTTTCAACACATTATCAGGCAAAGGCAACGATGCATAAGGGTATATTTGCAGATTATACTAGAAACGTTCCACATATTCCTCTAATGTTTCATTTGGTCTAGCTATCATCTGAAATATTTCATCTTTTAGCTCTCTAGACCTACAGTAATCTTGATATTTCTTTAGGAAAGATTCTTTCATTTGTTCCCAGTTATTTATAACTCCACCACCTAATCCCATAAGCCATCTTAAAGCTGCCCCTTTCAAAGTGGAGGGGAACAATTTTAGTTTCTGGGGGTCAGTGGTGTAATCATATCCCCTGCATAGCACATCAAATTCGAATAAGAATGCATCGGGGTCCTCTGATGTAAGTCCGTGAAATGTAGGAATATGTTGAAGGGGGATTGCTTTAATAGGAGCATTTGTTGCGGAATCCACTACGGGGTATTGTAATGTAGATGTTTGGGTGTTTGGCGGATTTTGAGCCACTGGGTCAAATATATGCCAATAACCTTCCAGAAGATCTAAGAGGGTATTCCTAGGTTGAGGAGGAATGTTTTTAACAAGAACAGTTTTAGTAGCACTTCCTCTATCTGGAATTTTCGTCTGAGAAAATAGGGTGTCTTCAATAATAATTTTTACCGCGCTCCCCTTGTCTGGGCTATTTAATGGCTGAGTTATCCTAGGAGGAGATCTTCGCTCTCCAATTTCCCTTGTTTCCCCTTCTCCTTCACAAAGATTACTTAGGTTCCTTTCCTGCAGTCGTTCTGGAATAGAATTTTCAATTTCTTGAAAGTCCTCTTCGTAAGTGTGACTATGCACCTCAACAAAGGCTTCAGATGGTGAGCCTGAGGCCTGAAGGGAACTAGTAGGTTGTTTGGAAGTAACTTTCCTTGGTCCTACTGAAGGCTGAGATTTGGCTTTCTTATAGATTTCGTTTATGTATGTCGATCGACCAAGGGTCATCGGTCCCTTAGCTTTTTCTGGTTTTGGTAATGGTTTCGGATTTTTCTCTGGCTTTTTTTGCTTAGTCATGCACTCAATTTAACTACCAAGTTTTAAGCAGATAACAGCAAATCTGCAGGAAAGCGGGCAAAGGAGGAGGGCTTTTACATGCTCTGCACGTAGGTTCATACCTTCCATTTTCAAAACCCAATTTTTCCCTAGCAGGTTCATACACTACCCTGGAAAAGACAAATGGCTACACTCCTTCCCTGGCAATGGTGCCAAAATGTAGAGCTATAAAAAGGGTCTTTTTCACCTCTACTTACCTCACATTAATATGTCAATCCGGGATCGTCTGGTTATTTCAAAGGGTGTCTCAGTCTGAGGCTTAGCATTTGCTAGAGTAATGCTTGTAGTACAGCTATTTAAAAGCTACGCAAGTAAATTAATGCAGATCTACAGCTTAACTACTTCAAAAGACCAAATCACACCAAGTATTACATCAACCAAAGGTTCGGCACCAATAACCCATCCTTTTCATAACTGATGAGAATATATCAGAGGTTTGGGAGCCAAATAGCAGATGTTGGGCTCGCTACAGCCTGGGATCATTCTTAATGATTAGAAATGAAACAACAGATAAAGGAAATGGAAATAAAATGGAACAGCACATCAGCCAAGGGCTTGGTAGCAATAACACATCCCTTTCATAGCTGATGGGAGCAGATCAAAGGTCTGCGGACCAAGTACCAGATGTTGGGGTCCACTGCAGCCTAAGTCTGTCCTCAAGAAACAACAAATTAGCAATCTGGAAATGGAACAGAAAATTGAAATGAAACAGCAAATAAATGGAACAGCAAATAAATGGAACAGCAAGTAAATGGAACAACAAGTAAATGGAACAATAGATAAATGGAACAACAGTTCAAGAATAGAACAACAATCGAAATAAGTAATAACCGATTTCTTTAAGCTGCAACTCTATTTAGCCATGCCAATCAAAACACCAATCCCTCAATCTTATATGATGGAACAATACCATAAAACCTTAGAAACACACCATACTTAATCTTCTTCTGTTAAAATGCATACAATTGCATCTCACAATAAAGAATAGTCACATTCGATAACCATGTGAAATAGACCTTTCCAGATGACTTGTTATAATGCAAAACACAATCGTGAAAAATTCTGTAATATAGAACTACTGTCCTGTAGAGATTAATCAATACGTAAAGAATTGGTAAAATAACATAGCATCGATATAAATTTCAAGCACACGGAATGAGTTAATTACAACAGAGCATGTAATAGAATATTCTCAAAACATAGCAGATTACTAGATTATGTCTATGAACAAACCACACGAAAACCACGCGTAATAATACAAGAGAGGGCGTCGTCTAGGGTCAGGCCCTTAGCCTCCAGGGGTACACCGCTTAAGATCGATCCAGGCTCAAAGATAAAAAGTGAACAAGTCTGTATTAAAGCATGCAATAAAATTTCAGGAACTCAAGTCTTCAACAGAACATAAAGATCATAGTCCTTATCTTCTTTAAAAGAAATTACACCCCTCGTAACCGACAATGCTATACCTTTTATAGGAGAAATGGTGGAGACATCTAGATACAGAAATAGGTAAAACAACGATCCCTTGGGATCTAAGATCCTGAGGGATTCGCAGAATCATTAATGCTGCATTACTTCTTCCCTCTTCTGTTCCATGCTGGTATCTTCGCGTCCTTTCTTGGGTTGATTCGTTTCGATCTGGTTCGCTTCCGGTCTTCTGTCAAAGGGACAACAGTTAGCTCATCTTTATCTTTACTTCTGGAATGGCCAGCTTTCACTTTTCCACCCTCCTGCACATAGAAATGACGATTATTAGTGCTTCTCATTAATCTCTCATGCTTCGTTATAAATTATTATCATTATCTAAGTTTCCCATGCAAAAGGCTTTTGAGTTTTCATGAAAAGACACTGAAATGACCATTGAAACATACCTTCCTTGGTGCTCCACAATTGCGTCCATAATGAATATGACTCGTATCTCTGCATTCTATTCATCATAAATATAATACTGCATATTTTATATATCAGCGAGTCTTATGACTGGGTTTCTAACTGCGGCTTGATGAAATTTATATTCCAGCGGTTATATATGCCTACATATATATTCCTGCAGTTATATATTCCCAAGTTATATTCTTGCGTATATCATTGACTGTGGACAGTGTGATGACTGCATATAGCTATCCAGCATGAACATTGATACTGTGTGGTAGTGTTGTGTGCTGGATGGACTAGGTATAGCATGGTTCCATATATATACGTGGTTCCATATTCATATGACTGTGTATAAATGAACGAGAACAACTTATATGAACAACGCTTAATATATAACATGAACAACATTTGCATACATATGTTCCATGCACAACATATAGGTGTTACCATGCTATCTGTGGGATTTTCATCATGTTGGTTGCTACTTTAATCTAGACATTTCCAGGACTGTGTTTTTGTCATTGCATTGAATATTACTACGTTTCACCATAATGCCACAGTTGCCCAGATTACACACTGCCTCCTATCCTATGTTGTTTCTTCTTGGACTGTATTATGAGATCCTAAGCCTTCCTGTTGTTGCATATACAATGACAGCTTCTAGGGATCTAGATCATTATGCTACTGCAGCTAGGGCATCACAGAAAATACTCTTGGCATTTTCTCCTTCTCCAAAAACCTAGACGTGGAGAAGAGATCACGTGAAGAGTGCCTAAATGACTTCAAATCCTCTTCTATTTATATAAAAATGTATAGGTTCAATAGACCTGATGTTTGGGCTTCTAGAGCCTACATAAGAGCTGGTCGGCCAGCTAATAAAACCATAATCTAAATAAATTCATATCTCCATAAATGCATATCGGAATCGAATGATCTTTGGATCAATCCTACACCTCTCGACGAGAGGGATCCAATAAAAATATCAGCTGCCATAATAAGCTGACCCACATGGAGTTTGACCCTAGTTGCCCATTTAACACTACTCTATCCTGAAACATGCACACACTAATCAAAATTATACAAAGCTTGTAAAGTCATGGATAGAAGTGAAATGTTAGAAATATATACACAAGTGAATAGTTATAAAACATGTGCAGTGAAAATAAAGAAATGATACATAAAGACTATAAAACAACAATGGGAAATAAACCTCAGTGTGCAGGGGCCCTCTACACAACCTCGGCCAATAGGCTATCAATCCAAAATTACATTCACGCAAGCATGTAGAACAGAGTCTTCTTATATATCTCAAAACACGGTCACATCAATAAAACTAGTGTCACGGCACAATGAGTTCTTAACAACAAAATTACATTCAAAAAGACTAACTACTATGCGTATAGAAACGCGTTATTTATAATCAAAGATTACATAACTGTTTTCCTGACAAACTACATTAATAGAGACACATAAAAGACAGTGTCCATGGATTTAGCATAATGGTTTCCGTGATGATTAAATCTATCGAAGGTGGCTATTGGATCCACCTTGTGGAGCAGTCCACAGGTGTCAATATGTCCCCAGGGATCTAGGAATGACCACGAAAGTATTCACGTGTTTGAAAATGGAGTCTTGTTGCTATAGGACTCCTATGTTTGACCACCACTTGACCACCTTTGACCACAGCCTTCTTTGATGAATCCAGCTAGACCAATGGGACCTGATCCATGTCCAAGTCATTTCCAACTTGCCCATGTGGCTTGCTTTGCCTCGTGACACCTGCAACTTGTAGTTTAACAAAAACAACTGTGGAAAGTTGAACCAACTGTGGAAAGTGGCTACATTCTGCAACTCATAAGAAAAAATCTAATTCAAACAACAAGAATAAGGGCATAGTTAAAAAACCACTTTAAGTGCTCTTTTATGACTAAGATGCAATGATGTTGATAGCTTAGGAGGTCTAGGTGAATGGAAATAATCTAGGAAAATGTGTAGGAAAGATGCAAGTTCAGGGCTCAACATACCCCCATTGTGAAGGTGTTGCATGTCCCAATGCAACCAAAATTTTGACTATCCCCCCTTCAGATCATGTGCTTTGAGACTTATGTCAGTACATCCAGCCCTCTTCTTCTCTTTCTTGGTGTTGTTAACATCCTGGGCTTCCTCATCAAGCATCTGAATTTGAGGTTGATCAGTGCTCTACTTATCCTCCTGCACTTTTTCATCAATTTCCTATTCTTTCTCTGCCATAGCCCAAGATGTAGCATGGTGTTGTCATGAATGATCTTATCCAATCTACTTTGTTCCTTTAATGCTTCATTTTCATGTTTAATGTGTCTATTTAGGACCTCTAGTTCAAAAATTTCTTGTTTCAATGATTGGATTTGAGTGTTATGTGCTGTATGAGGCTGGATGGATGAAGTGCTTGGACTTGTGGCTGTCTTTTCCAAGGATTCTATATAATCATACATCTCTTGCTGATTTGGTTCTATATCGAGTGAAGTTTTCCTTGGGATAACCCCAAAGTCCTATTGAGGAGGACTGATTTCAAAGTCTGGCCAAGAAGGACTTATGTCAATGTCTGGAGGATTGGTTTCAATATTTCACTGAGAATGAGGTGGGCTGTGGCCAGCTGGAGGTTGTTCTAGTGTTCCCCCTCCTAAGTCAATAAAATGAGGCCCTTTTGTTTGTGCTTTCCTCCACTTTCCTCTAAGCCTGGTGCTTCTCCTTAAATGTTGTGGGCTAGTTCCCTCTTCCTCCATACTCTGCTTTTCTTTTTCTTTCTTCCCGGTTGCAGCTTATTTTCCTTGAAGGTGAGTTATCCTTTCGGAGAGTGTTTGGCGGTCCTCTTCTAAGGAAGGTTCTGGTGATTGGTAGACATCCTCTATGTTTATTTTCCCTTTCAATTTTCTTTTCTTTTTATCCTTGGTTCTTTCCTCCCTTTTTTCAAGTAGCTTATCTTCTTGATTAATTTCTTTAGGAGTGTCTTTAATTCTCACATTAGTTTCCTTTTTCCTACTCTTCCTTGATGTACTACTCTCAAGCATTTCAGGTGGATCTTGAAAGTAGTTTTTCACCAAAAAACATTCCCAGGTATCCTTCTTTTTCTTCAATTGGTCTTCAATTAAAATTTTCACAAGCCCGTGATGATACAGGTGGGGTTTTATGTCCTCTATATTCCTTTGGACGGTTGTGCACATCTTTTTCAATCTCAGTAATAAAAAGTAAGGCAAATTGAGGGTTTGGTTTTCTAAAAAGTTCATCAGCAGCTGGTATGATACATATACATTGATCCAAAACGACCTTCACACGTAATGAACTTTTGAATAATCAACAATAAACTGGCTCACTTCTCTTCTAAAGCATGGATAGGAATTCTTCATTTGAACATAGTTACATCCATACCTGGATTGTGTAGGATAACCCTCCAAGCCTTCTCGTCAAATCTCTTGTTCTTGAGCCAACGTTCTCCCTCATGAGGGAGTTTTGTAGTGGCTGCTATGGATGCCTCAGTGATAGTAAACTTGATCTCCCCAATTTCCACCTCCAGGCCGTTAAAAGACCTCGCAAAAGCTTTTGTAATCTCCTTATTCTAGCCCTTGAATTTTTGAACAAATCATAGCCATCGTGCTTTCTTTAGTATGTTTTTCACTTGGGGTTACCCCTCTATAAACTTGGCCCCTTCTGGTTCTGCCCTCAACAACAAACCCATTAGCGGAGGTGAGATGGTTGGATTAGTAGGAGTGAACAGGGTTTATGGAGAAAACCAGTGACTGTGAGCAGAAAACAGAGGACAGACAACAAAAGTAAATTCACGTAATGGAGTGGAGGCTTAGGTGAACAAGGTGGAAATGTAACCATGGCTTCAATAAAATAGTAGGGGAGTGAAATGAACCCGGCAGAATTTTTAGACTAGACGGCTGTGGAGTAGACGTAAACACGTTTATGAAATGGCTACGGAAGTGGAGAAGAGCTGTAATCAAATCGGCCACGTCCCATGATTACAGGTGGAGTGTGAAAGTGCAGCCAAACACGAGTTAAATCCGAGGGTTAATCATGAGGCCATTGGAAAAAAAAGTGCATGGTTCGTGGAGGAATCATAGGTCGTGAAATGGCTATGGAGGCTATCACACCAATCATTGCATAGAGTGGAGCTTGTGATTTCATAACTATGCAAAAATGTGCTTTGAACGCTATTTGAAATAAATTTCTACTCATACCTTGGAATTTTGCCACTTGTTGTCCATTAACCTTTGACCAGCTGCTCCTTTTTGATGTCTTTAGGTGCCCCATGTCTTCATAATATACCCTCAGTCATACCTGCATTTGAATTTTATTATTTTTTCCTATTATCTAACTGCCAATGTTGAATGACAGGGTGCTAGCTGTGAAAACACAACTAGCTGCAGAATCAGTTTGAAACTGTGGAAACTGGATTTAGCTGCGGAAACTGGCTCAACAATCATATGACTGAATGGAGATGGATGGATTGATGACTGAGTGAATGAAAATGGTCATAAAAACTTTTATTGGAGGAATTAAATGAAATGAATGAAATGGAGTGGAATGAAATGAAGTGGAGTGGAATGAAAATGAAGTGGAGTGGAATGAAAATGAGAAAGAGAGAGATTTTTTTTTTGGAAAATATAGGGCGTCAGAAGTTCCTGATTTCTCCCCTGTATTTTTTGTATAAGACTGCCAATCAGTGATTGGTTTTCAGGCTTATACATATTATTTTATTTATTTATTTATTTATTTTTAGAACAGAAAAGAACAAAGGCTAGGTTGGTGGAGAAGAAGGATTCTTCTTCACCAGTCTTATTGCAGAATTATCTTGAAAGATTTTGACAAATTCCTCTTTTGAGAGTGGCTTATGATAGATCTTTAATCGATGACCATTCACAATAAGAGGAGTTTGAAATTCATCAATGGTTTTGATTCTTACTACTCCATTGCTAAAGATTTTGTCAATATCATATGGCCCAAGCCAATGAGTCTGAAATTTTCCTTTGGAATATTTAAACTTGGAATCAAATAGCAATGCCTAGTCTCCTTGAAAATTTTTCTCTTTGATGTATTTGTCATGCCATTTAGCTCTTTGATATTGAACTAGATCAATTCTTAGGATTGCCTCTTGTCTGATCTCATCTAGCTCATTCAACTACTCCATTATATGATTTTGGGCTTTTGATAGATCCATCCCCAACTGAACTACCATTTTGAAGGTTTTGATGTGGAACTCAATGGGGAGCATGACTTCTTTCCCATAAACAAGTTCATAGGGAGAATGTCATGTTGTATATCTCCATGTAGTTCTATAGGCCCACAAGGCTTCAGGAAGCCTTTCCGCCCAATCTCTTCTGTGTAGATGAACAATTTTGGGGATGATGCTTTCGAGAACTTTGTTTATAGACTCCACTTAACCATTTGCTTGCGGATGGTAAGGAGTAAATCTTCTGTGCTTGATTTTGTATTCTTCCATCAGCTCCTCCACCAGGTTGGATGTGAATTGACTTCCCTGATCTGTCACAATTTCTCTTGGGACACCAAAGTGAGTAAAAATATCCTCATAAAGAAAACTAATAACTTAATTTTCAGTAGCAGAAAATAATGCTTTGGATTCTACCCATTTAGTGACATAATCAGTACATACCAATATATACTTATTTTGTTTAGATGGAGGATTAATAGGTCCAATGAAATCTAAAGCCCATTTTATGAAGGGTTCGATGAGTACCTGTGGTTGCAATGGAATTTCATTTGAAAGGGTAGGTTTCCCTACTCTTTGGCAGCTATCACACCTTTTGACATATTGTTTTGCATCTTTGAAGAGGGAAGGCCAATTATATCTTAAAGAGAGGATTTTATAGGTTGTCCTTTTGTCAGCAAAGTGTCCACCGCATGGTTTATCATGACATGCCTTGAGGATATCAGGCATTTCATCTTCCCTAACACATCTTCTGTTCACAAGATCTGGCCCTATTTTAAACAATTCATTAGAAATCCATGAATATTTTGAACTCTCCTGAATAATCTTTGTTCTTTCACTAGGAAATAGATGTGGAGGTAGTTTCCCTATAACCAAATAGTTAGCAATATCTGCATACCAAGGGGTCTTAGTAGTTACTGCAAATAAATATTCATCAGGAAACTTATCCTCTACAGGAGAACCTTCTTTAGTATTCTGAATCCCAGACAAGAAATCAACTACTGTATTCTGTTTCCCTGGTCTATCCAACACAGTAATATTGAATTCCTGTAAAAGTAGGAGCCTGTTGGAAATAATACTGAGAGGAGGGGTGAATCAGTATTATCACATCAATAAAAATTTTTCATTTCCATATTCAGATTCATATATGCTACTTCCACAACTTCTTATGATTCAGTTAGTTGATCCTTAATGAGTGCATTAGAACATTATCAACCATATTAACAGTAAACAGGTGCAGTAAAATAGAACATATCATCACACATAAGCCACACACATGAACACCATGATATAAGGTGGAAACCAAATGTGGGTGAAAACCACCTGCTGCCATATGTCTCTATCTTCTTTCAATTAGAAACTTCTTTTTACAATTGTACTGGTGAAATCCTTACCAGTACACAGGCTGCAACCAACAAAGAGCTACAACCCTCTCTCATTTTCCAGACTCTCCTGGAAGGGAGCTACAACCCCCTTAGCTCTTGCACTAGCTATGATACTAGTACGTAGGTGTTAGCCTACAGAGGACTACAACCTTCTCTTTCTTCCAGGGACCACGTTTCATAAATTTTCAGACTGGATCCATGAACATCAATCAATCATCAAGAATTTCTGCATCAAACAATCTCCTTTTCACCAATTAGCACTGAATCAAGTAGACACTTCTCTGACAGCTATTTCCAAATCACAGTAACAGTTACCACACACCAAATCTAAACCCAGAACAAAAAATACTATCATTCAAGCTTAAAGATTAAGACCCATCAATAGAACTTATCCTTCTCCTTGTGCTTAGGTTCCTTCTTTATTCAGATCCTGATCTGCACCATAACCCAATCACAGTATTCCAGATCTAGCACTTTATCAGATATTCAATAACAATTCAGATGATGCTTTGCCAAATGATCTCCTTCCTCTTTTATAGTCTTAGGCCTTTCACAATACCACGGTCCAAAACCATAATAACGCAATACCATGAACCCAATACTTGGGATCAACACTTTTGGATGCAATACCACAGACCAAAACCATAGGATCAAAAAACTGTCGAACTAATACCATGAACCAACCATGAATGTGCGTGAACTTTTCTCCACATAAAAGTGCATGAAATTTTCTCCACATGAAATAAACTTTTTCTCCACATAAAAGTGCATGAACTTTTTTTTTTCTACATGAAATAAACTTTTCTCCGCATAAAAGTGTGTGAAATTTTTCTCTGCATTAAATAAATGTTTCTCCGCATAAAAGTGCGTGAATTTTTCTCCACATGAAATAAACTTTTCTCCACATAAAAGTGCATGAACTTTTCTCTACATGAAATAAACTTTTATCTTCATGAAAGTGCGTGAACTTTGCTACACTATAATTTATCATCTGAGATGAGTGGGTTTCCATCAAGTACAACATATGTATCATAATGCCAACAATCTCCCCCTTTGGACTTGATGGCAACAACAACCAATCACTCTCCCCCTTTGACATCAAGGGCAAAGGGCAAACCAAGATAATCTATTTCCTAGAGAAACATTCTTCTGCCCATACTCCCCCTGAGTACCTGCTGAAATCTCTGCTCTGCTGAAGTGTGTTGTTCATGCTCCCCCTGACTATAAGCAAGCTCATTCAGATCAACAACCCTGATTTCCTTCTATTCTATCTCTGCCTTCGTTCCACCTAAAACCAACAACAGCTGTGAACTAGAACCAAAAGCTTCTAAGATAATGCCAACAATGCATCATTAGAAGTTTATATGCTCCCCCTAAACCTGTGCCAGATGGTCTCTGTCAGACCCATATCATACTATCTTCAATCAGAGCCTATCCCTACTAATATCCATCAAGCCTCCATATATGCGACTATCTCTGACAAACCGGCGTATGTACGTGGATCATCCTCAAGCAACTCGTGCACACCCATTTTTCTCTAAAATAGACAAGTTTTAACAGCAAGATGATGCATCAACTACTACCAGCTTTTGCTTGAGGTATTCAAAGGTCTCCCTGGGCAAAGGTTTGGTGAGAATATCAGCAACTTGTTCCTTAGAAGGAACATACTCCAACTTGACCTTTTGTTCAATCACTTGTTACCTGAGAAAGTGATACTTGATTGGTATGTGCTTTGTCTTTGAATGCATGACTGGGTTCTTTGAAATGCTGATTGCACTTGTATTATCACATAAGATGGAGATAGGTGGTGTAAAAGTGATTTGAAAGTCCTGCAAGGTCCGCATCATCCAAAGGAGTTGAGTGCAGCAAGATGCAGCAACTACATATTCTGCTTCAACTGTAGATAAAGAAATCGAACTCTGTTTCTTACTGAACCAAGACACTAATCTAGAACCCATAAAGAATGCACCACCACTTGTGCTCTTTCTGTCGTCCACGCTTCCAGCCCAATCTACATCTGTATAAGCATGAAGAGTGAGATCTGTATCTCTAGCATACCATAAGCCATAGTTTTGAGTTCCTTGAAGATACTTGAAAATTCTCTTTACTACCTGAAGATGAGTTTCCTTATGATTTGCCTAAAATCTTCCAACTATTCCCACTACATGCATGATGTCTGGTCATGTACCTGTCAAATAAATTAGACTTCCAATCATGGATCTATAGGTTGGATGATGCACTACTGCTAATTCATCATTTGTACTGAGACTGCATCCTGTAACCATAGGAGTACATACTGGTTTTGAATATTCCATGCCATACTTCTTCAGAATCGACTTGAGGTACTTGGTTTGAGACAAGAAGATACCACCTTCATTTTGTTGGATTTGTAATCCAAGAAAGTATGTCAGTTCTCCAAGCAAAGACATTTCGAATTCTTTCTGCATCACCATGGAAAAGCTTTGACTCATAGCTTCTTCATTGCTGCCAAAGATAATATCATCTACATACACAACAAGTATTAGCAATTTGTCATTTTCAATTTTTATATAGAGATTGCTATCTGCTGATCCTTTTGAAAATCCTTGTTGATGAAGATATTTGTCCAAACGATAGTACCAAGCCCTTGGAGCCTGTTTAAGACCATAGAGAGCCTTTTTTTAATCTGCATACAAGATTTGGATCATTCCCAAGAATGAACCCATCTGGTTGCTCTATGTACACTTCTTCTTCTAAGTCTCCATTCAGAAAAGCTGATTTCACATCCATTTGAAAT
>APFE031178186.1:171572-226592 GCA_000404065.3 Pinus taeda | reverse complement strand
TGTCTTCAGGGTTATTGAACTTCATACTCAGGAGGCTTCAATGCAAGTGTTTTCAAGTTATGTCACTGGTCACAGGTCTGTAAATGTGTCCTCCAATGTGTGACAGCGGGGGTGCGACAAGGACGGTGACTGACGGTGACAAATTACTGCGTAACAGTGGGCATACAATAATCCATGTATCTATCCAAAAACGTTTGTTTCATATCATTCCAAGTCCTAATAGTTTGGGTGACTAATCCCATGAACCATTTCAAAGAGGCTCCCTTTAATGTTGAAGGAAACAATTTGAGTTTTTGAGAGTCTTCCATATAGTCATAGGTTTGGCACACAACTTCAAACTCAAACAGAAATGTTTTAGGATCCTCAATTCGCAATTCATAAAAGTTGGGGAGGACATATGGTGAGATGTTTTTCATTGTTGTGTGAGTTTCCTCATTAACTATAGGGAATCCAAACAAGTTATCTCCTTCCCTATTTCTTCCATTATTACCTCCACCTCCACCATTGTTGCCTCCATTATTTCCTCCTCCTCTACCTCTACCCCCAAATCCATTTACTACTTCCTCCATCATGATAGTTTCCTCAGAATCTTCTAGTTCTTCTATCAAGGGTGGATGAGAGAGAGTTTCTTCCTTTTCTTCTTCAGGTGATTCTACTTCTTTGATTACAATATGCTCTCTTGTAGAAGTGAAGAAAGGGTCTTCTCCTAGATGAGATTTGGTAGATAGTGTAGGAGAATCCTGTAATTCAACTGCTACTCCTTGAATTCCACAAATCTTAAGTCTAGGAGTAGATGGTGGTGAATCTTGTCTATGCCTTGAAGAAGATGGAGTTGTGAAAATCGAGCTCTTGGCCCTAGCTATAAACCTTCCCCTAGAATCTCTTGCTCTATGCATGTAATTTTTTTATTTTTATTATTCTCCTTAAGTTGGGCTAATAATTCTCTTTTTGATCTTCCAGATCACACTAGGTGAAAAAAGAGAGCATACTCAAGAAATTATTAAACCAATAACTCTCTTTTCTGATCCTCCAGATCACACTAGGTGCAAGAGAAGAGGATACTTCAAGAAGTTATCAATTTTCCCTTCTTCTTATTGTTGTTTTTTTTTTAAGAAATTGGTTACCTAGTTACACTTTCCTGGCAATGGCGCCAAAATGTTTGGTCAATTTGGTGTGTCCTAAATTTCTACATTAATTATCAATCTGGGATTCATAAGCTGACGAAGTGTGGCGCACTATATGTGCAATATAACCTATTTCTTACTTTTGTCGTTTTTTATTTTTATGTTGTTTTTGGGGGTTTTTATCTTTGTTTATGGAATTCCTATTCCTAAGTTTCTAGAAGGAAAGTATGGTTATAGGTTTTACGGTAATTATGTCCTTTATAAAGGTTACCAAAACTTAAGACTTCAGAAGGTCTTAGAACATACTAGTGCAAAATAATACCTGAATCAAGAATGAAAATATGCTACTATTTAAAATAAGTAATTAATGAACTACTGATCATGAAACTATCATCTCTGCTGCTATATAAATATAGAAAAATGATTTAAGCTACTGCACTCAAGGAAATCAAAGATTGCAAAGAAAGTAAAACTAAAATCAAATTACATCATTTATAGTCTGATTTCTCGCCAGTTAATCTAGTTATGGATTTCGGAGATAATCGTCAATGACATGAGCAATACAATATCTAATTGCAAAAAAGTAAACTAAATTCAAATCACAACATTCATATTTCGATCCCTCACCAGTTAGTCTAGCTATGGCTTTCGGAGGTAACCGACAATGAAATGAGCAATCCAATATCTAATTGCAGAAAAGTAAACTAAAATCAAATCACAACATTCATATTTCGATCCCTCGCCAGTTAGTCTAGCTATGGCTTTCAGAGGTAACCGTCAATGAAATGAGAAATCCTATATCTACTTGCAGAAAAGTAAACTCGAATCAAATCAAAACATTCATATTTCAATCCCTTGCCAGTTAGTCTAGCTATGGCTTTCGGAGGTAACTGTCAATGAAATGAGAAATCCAATATCTAATTGCAAAAAAGTAAACTAAAATCAAATCACAACATTCATATTTCGATCCCTTTCTAATTAGTCTAGCTATGGCTTTCAGAGGTAATCGTCAATGAAATGAGCATGTTTATTTCTAACTAACTTAACAAAGAAAATGAAAAAAACTGAACTCAACAAAACCGAACTCGAATTAAAAGAAACTAAGAAAGAAAAGTCAGCAAAGGATCAATTCCATATCACTAGTTATTATGAAAATTATATATAGATGCCTGGCTGCCTACTCTATCCTGAAACATGCACACGTTGATCAGCGTTATACAAAGCTTGTAAAGTCATGGATAGAAGTGAAATGTTAGAAATATATACACAAGTGAATAGCTATAAAACATGTGCAATGAAGATAAAGAAATGATACGTAAAGACTATACAACAACAATGGAAACGAAACCTCAGTGTGCAGGGGCCCTCTGCACAACCTTAGCCAACAGGCTATCAATCCAAAATTATGTTCATGCAAGCATGTAGAACAAAGTCTTCTTATATCTCTCAAAATACAGTTATAGCAATAAAACTAGTGTCACAGCACAGCGAGTTCTTAACAAAAAAATTACATTCAAGAAGACTAAATACTATGTATATAGAAACGTGCTATTTATAATCAAAGATTACATAACTGTTTTCCTAAAAAACTATGTGAACAAAGACACATAAAGGACAATGTCCATGGATTTAGCATAATGGTTGCCGTGATGATTAAATCTATCGAGGGTGGTTGTTGGATCTGCCTTGTGGAGCATTCCAAAGGTGTCAATATGTCCCCAGGGATCTAGGAACGGCCACAAAAGTTTTCACGTGTTTGAAAATGGAGTCTTGTTGCCTTAGGACTCCTATGTTTGACCACCGCTTGACCACCTTTGACCACAGCCTTCTTTGACGAATCCAACTAGACCAATGGGACCTGATCCATGTCCAGGTCATTTCCAACTTGCCCATGTGGCTTGCTTTGCCTGGTGACACCTGCAACCTGTATTTTAACAAAAATAGCTATGGAAACTTGAACCAACTGCGGAAATTGGTTGCATTCTGTAGCTCATAAGCAAAAATCTAATTCAAAAAACAAACACAAGGACATAGTTAAAAAACTACTTTAAATTCTCTTTTATGACTAATATGCAATGATGTTGATAGCTTACGAGGTCCAGGTGAATGGAAAGAATCTAGGAAAATGTGTAGGAAAGATGCAAGTTCAGGGCTCAACACATAGCACCTATCCTTAAGGGAAACAGGGATGCATCTCACTTGCAGCAAATGGGAGGTGCGATGCATCCAGACTGCCAATAAGGGATAGTGTGATGGTTTAGGGACGATACTGAGCTTGGTTTTCACAAACAGTTTGTAGCTAAGTTCAGGGGTTTAAGCTAAGCTTATGATAGGCAGTAAACACAAAGTATAGGAGTTGATCTAATGAGGTTATAGAGCTACCACCAGGGCACTTAGGATGTTTGCAAGTCAGATGTTAAGTTCATAAACCAACCTGGAGATTGACTGAAGTAGCATTGATCTACTTTGCAGTTGCATAGAAAAAGCAGTTCAAAGGCTAGTTGGCTTAACTTCAGGCTCTATCTATAGTTTATAAAGAAAACAACAGTAACAAAACAAACAAATTATTTGCTCCCCAGTGGAGGTTACATTTTGTTTACGGGAAAACTAGTGTCCATTCAAAGTGGATAGTCCCACTAAGATGGGTAGCTATCTTAGAAACAAACAATTTAAAGTTACTTGTGTTTTCCTTTATGAGAGATAGGTGAGAGAGAAGTAGAGAGTACCAACTTCAGTCTTTCGCTTGGCTCCTCGCTTGGTTCCTCTCTCCTTTGATAGAGCTTTCACCACTCCTTTCTCACTTGTCCCACTTCAAAGAACACTTGTAGAGTCAAAGCAGCAAAATACCATCAAATCATAGAGATCTATAACCATAAACAATATAGGATCAGATATACATTAACCATACAAATGCATACAAAAATACAAAATTCAGAGATATACAAGTCTATGGAGGAAAACTCAAATAAATTTATTGATAGAAGTAGTAGAAGGGAGGATTACAACCCAGTAGTCTGATCCAACGCCATCCTCCCAACATGAAAGCCCTCTTCACTTCATGAAAAGCTAGATTACCCAATAATACAATGTTTCACAGAGAAACCAATGACACTTCCTTACAAAATACAAAATTCTAGCCCGTGGATCTCTAGGATGAGGGATCCATATATAGATGTTTGCAGGGGGGTGAGTCGGCTTCTAGGATTTTGATTAGTGTCATTTAACTGATATTTCTTGGTTCCACTTGGAGATTTCATGATCTCTTACTCATCCCTGGGCGAATTCAGAGCTGCAAGTGTCATATGAGAAGTTTCTAGAAGATTCCCTGGGTTTCCACCTAGCAAACTACCTCTACCATTTGCCTGATCTCGCTCATCGCACCCTACAGAAGGGATTTTCAGTATGCATCACACCCTCTGTCTGTAACAAGTAAGATGCATCGCACCCTCAACATGGAGCAGTTTGTATGGTCTAGTTTTGACAAGTTCTAAGAAGTTTTTCAGGGAGAACTTCTGGGAAATGATGTAATCAGTTGACCTTGTTCCTTTAGAGTATTACACAACACTTTTATGGGTTTATAAGCCCTTGGTTTATGGACATATGTGATTGGGTTTTCCGTGCCCAAATATGTCTATAACAGGAGGGATATGCCAAAAGTAGAAAGGTGGAGAGGCTATCGCTTGGTAGGTGAGTGGCACTCATAACTCAGGTATAGGAGAGGCTCTTCATCCTTGGGCAGAAGGGCACCAGGGAAGAGGCAATTTTGGCTTGAAATGTGAGGGGAGAGGAATTAGTAGCAACCTGGAATGACATGAACCTATGCTCAATGAACTAACATGAATCATGTGTGAACAGGCTTGCACAATAGAAGCGATGGCTAGACTACAATATCGAAGAGGACAAGGGAGAATGGGGAGGTAGGTACCTAAAGCAGCAGACCCGAGCACCTCAGAACCTAGGCATGGGAGGAAGCCCATAGAACGGCTCATCTATGAAGCAACAACATCGTATAAGGTTGGAACAGATGCAGGCATCCACAAGATTTTAGAAGATTGGGAGGAATAGATAAAGGAGGAGGTAGAATCCGAAGAGGAAACGAAGACCTTGCAAGAGGTAATCCCGGATCCTCGGAATACTAGGGGCAGACTCACACAGTTTAAGTAGGCACTATACTTGTACCGACTCATGAAGAGCCTTCTAGGGCAGGCCATGACTCTCTAGGACATGCCCAACTACAATAAAGACCTACAGACCATTCAATTCAAACTATGCAAGCAAGAAATCCACCTATATCGTATTCAAAGGCACATCCCTTGTATTATTGAAGTAGCGGACATACTGAGAGACTCAGCTGAAGACCTGGCCTAGTGGATTCAGCCTCAGAAGATCAGAAGGAATAGTCAGGTTCGAGGATGATTTTTGGTTTCTTGTGAATAACATTTACTTTTTATTGATGTATGCTTATGATAGATAGACACTTAGACTCTTGTCATGATATAGATACATATATAGCTTGCATAGATCACCTGAAACTATATTATTTTTGGATGGCTTATAATGAGGATAGATGGCCAACAGACTTGGTTTCGCATTGCGCAAGTTGAGGCCACATATCTCATTTATGTGGTTTAAACATGTCTTTTATAAATAGAAAACAAAAGGTCCTGCCAAGCTTTGCAAAAAAAAAATATTACAGTCGTACATATATTGGAGTAGAAATCATTTAATATTCTTAATTTCTTGCAAATATATTAGGGACTCCTTATCATAAGAACAACATAATGAACATAAAGAGAATAAGTTTGACTATACTAGCAAGTTTTGAGATTATGTAACCTAATTCTTTCAAAAATCCTTTAACTTGTCAATATATATGCCAAAAATGCTATAATACAAGGACAATATTTCTTGACTGTAGTACTACAATTAATTTAATATGACCATGTCTTAGTGTTTCTAAACATGGAAATAACATTCTCATATGATATAATCTTGTTAAAATAGTCCTTAACTCAAGATCCACTTTAATCTCTTCTAACCAACTCCAAAGGTTTATCTTGAATAGAGTGATAAAATATTTTATAAAGTCAACAAAACAACACCACAATTATTTTTATTATTGTGGCGCTCATTCGCAATAAGATATAGATATAAAAATGATATAAAAATGTTTTACTTCAGGTAAATGTTGAAATATTTTATTTATCTTCAACAATGAAATATATTTTTCGATTCTAGTATTATTTTTAAATAGCAAGTGTCAAATCCATGTTAAGCCCTAAATGAATTACATATCTTTATTCATATTTAGATGTAAAATACACCTATTTGTGGAATAATAATTCTTCCACTTTTAATTATAATCATAGTTGTTAATAATAATTTTAAATGTAGCATGTCACTTCCACATTAATAATGTTGAACATGTGTTTTAATTGATGTCAAAGGTATTGTGGTCATTGATATGGGTGAGTGTTTGATTATTTGTTATAAGAGTTAAAGAGAAGATAAATAAATACCAATATGTGTTTGTGGTGATGAGCACTACTGTGATGATATACAACATGCCCTCAATGAAAAGGATTTGTTAAAACCATTTTGTATAATATTTAATGATGGACTATCTACTAACAATGCCCATGTGAATTTGGAGGCATTAGAGTGACTTCATGTACTGAGTGTTTAATGATTCATTTATGTGGGTGTTGTGATTGTTAGAGTCAACTCTCCCCTAGGATTGATTTAGACTTTTATTGTAGTGACTACAACCACCATCCAAAATTTTGCCTTAGCTTCGTTTTGGAGCCTCCCTACCAACCTTTCATAGCACCATGTCTTGCTTCATCAAGTACACAAGCTTCAGTGATTTTCTTGCAGAAAGACAACCTGTCTATCAAAGCTTGTTGCATCCCCCTCATACGCGTTTCTCTAGACTTGGTCCAGTTGCAGGCTAAGCAACTCCCTCAAGAAATTGCACAATTCTGGATGGAAACTAGCCTTCCCTCTAGAAATTGTGCAATTCTATCTGACATCCTTTTGGGCTCCAGAATTGTGCAATTCTACCACCCAAGCTTCACCCATAAAATTACACAATTCCTCCCAGCAGGGTTGATCAACCCAGGAATTGTGTAATACTGAGCAGTAGTCAGCTACTCTGCCTAGAAATTGTGCAAATCTATGGGGAAGCTAGCCCAACTCCCTTCCAAAAACTAATATTTTTTCGCAGCAGTTGAGTAGGCTCATGCATGTGTAGTTGGTTTGACCAGTTCCTCCCAGGACCAAAAAAAGCTTGACTTCCATGCATGGACTTCTTTTTTCTAGAATAGCAAAAGGAAACATGCAAAAATCATCCCTTGATTTAGGGAGCTATTTTTAGCAACTCGAGGTTACATGCAAAGACAATTTTAGAATATTTCCTCCAACTGTCACCCTTTCCTAGATTTGTAGCATGCACATCATGAGCTTCAAACTTATTTATTCGATGCTTCAGAGCTCATTTCATCACATTGATCTTAGAGCTCTAACATCCCACAACACATCTAGGACTGTTTGACACATCCAACTTAGCTATTCATGGGTAAGTGGTCTCAACTTGACTTTTGCAGCATTTCTATCGTTTTTTGTGTTTTCACTTGTGTGAGTGTTGTTTTCTTGATTTCTTTGAACGCTTGTTGTCATTTACATAATAGTAGCTTGTACTAGCACCATTTCAAGTTTAGTGAGTATCTCACTACTTTAGCACGCATTAAATTTTTTTGCATGAAAGATCATCGATTTCGCGACTTGCTTAACCCACATGCATGTTGTTTCATTTCCTAAATATTCAATTCACTATTCACATGCGTGATTATTTGCTTCTTCTTACACTCACTATCACCATCCATTCACTTTCACATTTTCTTTCAGTCACCCATCGGCGGGTCTAGGCAGCCTTTACCCGGATTCTACCTCAACAAGATAGAATTGTGCAATCCTCAGCGGGAAGGCCTTGTCTTCCCCTCAAGAAATGTGAATTTATACCCAGTAACTGTCTCTGAGGCCTTCTTTGCGCAATTCTGAGGGACAGTGACTATTGGCCAAAAAAAATACACAATGCAATCCCTGAGCCTGTAACCATTACCAATTGAAATTATGCATTGCGCATTGTGCAATTCCAGTAGCCAGTCATGCGTCCTAGATAGCATAGACTACTTTTGCACAAGTCTAGCAACCAGTCTCCTAGCCTCCCAAAAGAAATTACACAATCTTTGCCAGTCAATCCCTAGGTATGTGTTATGTCATTCCCAAATTTCCTTTGGTTTTCTCTGACATATTTCTTGCCATGAATGTTGCTTTGTCTCTAGATATAGTAGGTGTTCATCCACATCTTAATAGTTTAGGATCAATGGCCTCTAAGGGAGAAGGATCAAAGGAAACTGACGAAAGTGGAACTAGAGCAGCAGTTGAGTGAGTGTCCGCAAGTCTACCAATCTATGAAGATACCAAGTTGATTCTAGACAAGGACATCAAGTTGAAATGACAAGAGGTCAATGATGCATTTACAGGAACATTTGGGGAATACCTTAAAGAATTCCAGGTATATGTGAACATCCACAAGTCTAGCTTGTATCGAATTTCATGTAGATACCTTTCATTCCCATGCACGGACATAATACATTGGGTCATCTCGCACACTGATCCCAAGACGATGAACTTGAGAATTGTCACCAGGACAAATATTGCAATCTTCAGGGAACACGATTATGATTATATGTATCAAATTTCAGAGCCCGTGACTATCATGGAGACTCCCTTAAGCTTACCAAGCAACAATTCCAACTTTAGAGACATTCTGAAGAACTGGGTAAAGGAGCCGACTAGATTTAGGATGACACCCAACCATATCTACAAGATGAAAATATTGTGGAAGGAATATCAATACTTGGTCATATTTGCATGTTGATTGTATGGCCAAGAAAGCATGGAAACATTCCAACAGAGTTGGGTGTTCACACTAGACCAACTGGAGAAGACAAAGTATGCAACTAGTCTGGAATGTTGGCTCATTAGCTGAAGGAACAGGTAACAAGGGCTCGATAGCTACCCAAAGGTATGCAAGAAAAAATCTACATCTTTGCGTACATCTTGGATGCATACTATACCTGACAGGATTTCTCATGCTTGAAGTGGGCATGGTCAGTAGTGGAGACTGCTATGAACACTTATTGTAATATGTTGTCCAAATGCAGGTTCGGAGGAGTTATCACATGGTTGTCTAATCATTTTGTCACCACAGTTTACAAGATGATATTCAAGTAGGATCCAACCTCCATGTCGGAGGCAACAATGGAGGCAATGATAGACATAGCTGATTGGATTCCCCACCATTCGACACCTTCATATGGATGTACAATGTGGAGAAGCCTCTACATGTTCTACCGAAGATTGCCTTGGACATACTCATCATGCAGGAAGTAGCATATCACATCTCAGTAGGATTGAAAGCTAGGTTTCACCAGAAGAAGGCACCTTGGCTTGCTCTTCCACTGCCCATCAGGTTATACGAGATCTAGAGTTTCAAGCATGTGGATGTCGAAGCAGAATAAGTGAAGAAGAATCCATTTGACCTCTAATGTTATAATCCATATGACCTGCACTATCTTGTAAAAGATAATTGGACAAGAGTATCATTCAACTGGATCTATGGGGCATGCCATTGGGCAAAGGAACATTTCCATGCAGATATTGTGGCAACTCCTCCAAACTAAATGAAATGGTCGGCTTCGCTATGGAATGGTTAGTGAAGCAACATGAAGAAACATCCCAAAGAGCACCAGAAGGAACAACAATAGTAGAGGTGAATGTACCAGTGCACGACAAGAGCAAGAGGAATATTGTTGATTGCATGGAGGAAGAGAAAAGCTTCAAGTTCTGAGTAGATCAACTTGTGGAGAAAGAAACTATAGCCATAGAGGCAAAGAGGCAACAACACAACAAGTTAAATGCACAAAGGTAGAGAGAAAAATGGAGAATGGAGCAAACAGAGAAGGAGTTGCATGAGTTGAAGGAGCAACTTCGAAAGGAATAGGAGCTACGCAAGCAGGAGAGGGAAGTGCAGCAACAACGGGTACAACAAGGGCCACAACATCTGTAGACATATGAAATAGTTCCTGTACAGGTAGTGGACTCATCAAAAGAGCTGGAATTAGGAAAATAGGGTGAACCATAGGGGAGAAGGAATTTTCTTAGGAGATAGAGCGAGTGCTTGAATAGATTGATATAGACATGGAACAATAGGATTTAGAGAAAGACATCGACCTCATGCCTCACCACCAATATGTCGATCCACCAGCGTCACTGCATCCTGAAGATGAGCAAGTCCCAAGTGACCAAAGAGACACCGAGATCCTTGGAGATCAGCCGAAAGGAGAGATGCACAACATATCAACTGACGAGTCAAAACAAAGAGTTGTGCAATCCCATAGAGTTTCAACTTTGGAATATCATACATCTCCTGCATAGTATGAAGAATGAGTGATGATGTCTAATGTGTGCAAACATCCAGCAGCCTTGGTCGATGCCACAAGAGCATATTCCAAAGCCACTAGCTCAAGTGTTTGCTTTATAATAGCTTAGAATGATTGAATAGCTAAGGAGCTACAAATGGCCAAGCAAGGAAGAGAGTTGGTGACAGCATCGGCCTGAGAAGAACTAAGGAAGGTATTAGTAGATGAAGTATTGTCCCTTGACATAGTTATCCGAGCATTGTATTCCAAGTTTGGTACTATGCATAAGGCAGACATCCATCTCAATGGATGGCAACAGTGATGTGCTATAAGAGCACGTATATTGTCAAATGTGTAATTTTTTGTTGATTACATGAAAATGTGGAGGATGAGATATAAGGGAGCCCCACTTCACTTGCCTAACATGATGAAGCCCAGAGCAGTCGAGCTAATGAAAAGCATCCCGAGTGAGATCCGAAACTATGAAGAGCTCCTACATCTCATCACTAGTCTACATGCTTCCCATGCACGTGTATTAAAGAGTATGGATGTTGTGGCATGCACAGATGCGATCCCATATATTTTGATTCTCACTGAGGTGAAGACAAAGGCACAACTCTGACTAGAGTTTGTCTCATACTTTGACGAGTTAACATGCATAACCACCAACCCAGACTTGTTGATCAGTGTAGACACCATGCACAAGTATGTTGCTGGTCTAGCCATGTTGAAGACAATGATGCGCATGCTTTCAGACGAGTTGGACAGAGGAGCCCGATTAGTGTACCCAGATGCTATGGAGGCAAGAGTTAGGTTGTAGAAAGATGTCACTGTTGGGCGCGGGAACCCTAAGGTAAGTTTTGGGGCTTAAAGCCCAAGTTTTGACTAAATCTGATGTAAAGACTCTGCATTTTATGGGCGCAGAGTGTGAAGTTTGTAAATGAGTCATAGGGTTGTCCACCCTTATTTTTGTAATGTAATGTCCGCTTGAGGGATCTACCCATGGTCTGCGGGCCATGGGATTGTATAAATAGAGTGAGGCTCTAGGATGTAAATAACGAACTGAGGAATAAAGGATGGAGAATTGAGTCTTAGTTGAAGTGTATATTTGAGTCTTTGGGTCATAGAGTAGGAGAAGGATCTAGAGCTAAGTGCGCGGACCCCTGCAACTGACTACATAGGGTAGGTCGAGTCCGTAGCCTTTGGAGAAGTAATAAAGAGAAGTTTTACATCATTTATGTGTATCTTTCTCCTATTTGTTTCATTGAATATATCAAATATAGATTGCATTTCTATTGTTTATATGATGCGCAAACTTATATGAATGTGTTGATAAAGTGAATACAAGATACAGTATATGTTTACTCAAAGATAACTAACTATTATAAAAAGATAAGTAAGATACATGGTGTAACTTAGGTAATTAGCATAGATCACTGCTAAGGTAGCGCGAAATCACCTCAACCCCTAATGAGGGTTGTGCAAAGGAAATTGTAATAGATTGTGAAGGTCTCATAGGTCAAGTCATGCACGAAGCTATTCATAGTTGGACTAAATTGACCCTTCAGACATCTGAAGGGTGTGGAAACTTGGTTCCAGCATCCCCCCATATTGCTTCGGGTGAGAGCTCAGTCCGCGCTTCACGGACTATTTCTGAAAGGGCTAGTAATATAGGGATTTGTTAGGCTAATTAACTCCAAACCTAGGTCAGGCTCCCTCAATCCAACAAATGGTTCCATCATTGAGACCAGAATCTGCATAGAGATGTTTGATGTCGTATCATTGAAATCCAACTAAGAAGGAAATTGAAGGTTGGTTGGATAGAAGAATTCACGAGTTCATGGCACAGGAGAATAGGAATCTATGACTGACAAAATAAGAGTGGTTAGATTGCTAACTGTACATAGAGATCCATGAAATATTCTTTTCATCTTTCCCTACCAAGTTGTACGAGCGGATCGTGAAGCTAGTAGATAGTTAAGGAAGGTGGAAGCTTGATGGTCCTATTGTGTGAACCCTAGATTTAGTGCACAAAGTGGAAGGATCGAATGATAAGATCGTGCGAATTGTTGATCACTGGCTCAATTGGATTATAGGAAGAGTCATCACTGAATTTGCGGTAGACACTTCAGTCAGTTATAGCGAGGCAGAGTGACGCTTTCTCAAAAAACTACGAGGTAAGTACGTAAAGTCCCTAAATACTTGGATTAAAATGTGATTGCGTGATAAGAGGATTATGCAGTTACACTGATGTTCAGGGCTACACAAAGTGGAAAAACCTACAGGAATGTAGGAATTAAGGGACTAGAGAATAGCCCTTTGATCTCACCTCCACGAGGAGATGAGGAAGAGATCGCAAAGGTTTCTCCACGAAGTGTGATCCATTTGATAAGGTAGAGAATTCTGCGCATACCACATCCCCCCACACCACCACCACCTTCACCACCTTCACCTCCATCTTCACCTGTACCACCTCCACCGCCATCGTGAGTCAATATGGAAAGCGCAATAAAGTTGCCTGTGCTCAAGGGATTGGGAAATGAAGATCCAGACCAATTTTGGTTTGTGGTAAAAGTTGTATGGGAAGCACAAGGAGTTACATATGACAATATAAAGAAAGAAACAATAGTTAGTGCTCTACAGATCATGCATTGACCTAGTACACTAAGCACTGAACTGATAATCCAAATGCGAGAATTGCGGATATCCAAACTGCGCTAAATAAGGAATTTAGTAGGCAAAAATCAGAGGTGCAGTCGATCATTGGGTTCAAAGAGATCACAATGCTACTAGGTGAGACTCCTCGGGAGTTGGATCAGAGGCTGAAGTGTACAATTCGTGAAGCTAATATGACTTTGATGGGTGGAAAACACTGTGAATGGTTTGTAGCATCGCTAACACCGCATTTGAGGAATGCATTGTCACAATAGAGTTTAACAACTCAGGTAGAGGCCTTGGAGATCGCGATGAGGCTGCATGAGATCCCAGTACAAGATCCTAACTTGCGATTTTAGCAGATCCATGCATAATTGGAAAAATTATGCCTTCAAATCCAGATTCTGAAACAGGATAGGACAACTCGACCAGAAGTGTGTGAAGAGGTATGGTGCGTTAAATGAAAGGGTTAGGTTCATGAGAAGGACCACTTCTTGGTGTTCGCAAATTACCTCGTGGGAGGGGGACCAATGTCATTAAAGCCGAAAGTGTAAGCAGGACCTAGCGTGAAACCTAGTTTTTTGTGTATGATTTGTCAAATAGGAGGAAAGCATGCTATGAACAACTATCGTTTGTTGCAGAACTACACGCAGAATTCGCAATAGTTGTTCTAAATTTATTTAGATCGGTTGGACACAATGAGCACACTTGTAGAAGCTATGAGTTGATGATGGATAAAAATCCCACCTACAGAGTTTAGGCTAAAACGCGGCCCTAAAATGAGAGTGCAGGGATGGCACGAACCAGATTTCAGTGGCATAGATGAGGCCGAGGTGGTGGAGGACCTAGAAGAGGTCACGGATAGTTGATATGATATAATTGTGGAGGGCCAAGACATTATGCTAACGATTGTACAAATCAAACACGTCCATCATTTCTGTATTGTACCTTGTTTGATCATGAGATGGAGGATTGTCCTACGCTGATAGCTAGGATACGTGACAAGGGAGTGCTACCACCTTCCCCGACTCAAAACATGAAAATGATGAGGTCTAAGCCCTGCGAGGAAGATACAAATGTGAACATTGTGCTTCGAAGTGGAATTATGATGGGAGATGATAAAGGAAAATAGCCAGAAGATAACACTTAGGTTCGCAAAGCTCTGGTGAAAGAAGTAGAGTTTGATTTAGAGCACGCTCGAGAAACCTTTATGGAAGATAAGAAGAGCTTCACTGATGCCTCCACTTCAGGAAGAAAACATAGACAAGAGCTAGAGATGGACCCATCGATGCTCACAATGTTCATAGAAACATGCATGAAGCTACTCCGCAATAGTAAGGTTGTAAAGGGATTACAGGAACTCATTAGTAGATGCGATGAGACTGCGTAAGGAGAACTGCGTGTATTCTAAAAGATTGGAAAACACAAGACTAGGATGCTGAGAGAAATGAGGCTAACTGTGCAGATTGGAGAATATGAGATGGACCAAGTAATTCTGGAATTAGGATGATACTCAAATGTTTTGTCGAAGTAGACATGGGAGCACATGGGGAGGCATGCACTGTAGTGGTCTCCTATTCAGTTGTGAATGGAAAACCAACATAAGATAATACCCTTGGGGTGATTGCAGGGAATAACTGTTGATATTGAGGGAGTGAGCATGCTAGCAAAATTTGAAGTAATAGAGATTGTTGATGACAGAAATCCCTACCTCGCACTCTTAGGAATTGATTGGGCCACTGACATGAATAGGGTGATTAATCTAAAGAAGCACAAGATGATTTTTGAAAAGAAGTCTCTATGCATAGTTATATCCTTGGATGCTACTAAAGGATCACATTGTACAAAGCCAGTGCGCGACTATAAAATTGACGATGATTTGGACTGTATTTGCAAGATAACCATGCAAGAAAAAGACCAGGTAAATCCCACCACTGGTGGACAAATTTCATGGGAGTAAAAAAGCTCCTGTACTTTAGATTCAAATGAGGAGATAGAATGATGGTAGAATTGGTTGCATGAGGTAACCATGCCTAATTGTAACATGATGAAAATGTTACTACATTGTGTATTGATAGAAGTGAGGGATCTGCCTACATATGATGGATTAGGTGAGGTAGATGCTTTCTTGGATAGATTCGAAAGGGAGGTGCCAGAGAAGAAACATTTCCAAGGCTTGAACTAGGTAATGTGCACCATGCCCACGAGGTGGTGGGGTATGCATAGAGGAAGCTTTGAAGACTAGTGCGCATGTAGAAAAATGTTGCGCTCACGGTTTGAGAAACCTATAGTGCGAATGGAAGATAAATACAATGGATGCGATGGTCCGCATGCACATCTGTCTAGGTGGGTACAGGAATATGGCTAAAAACCTGCACATATGTACATGAACTTCATGTTGGGAGATACGGTCAATAGGCATGTGTTGCGGAGGCAAATGTGCCAAATGCTCCCTTAAAATGGAATGACAGAGTGTGAAGAGAACGAGTGCGCAGAATGTTATCCACACGGAAGCATTTGAAAAGGTGTGCGGAGCATTGAACATGGTATATAATGCACAGTGAAGTGATTGGGACTGACACATACTAGTATTCTTATGGGCTTATAGGGCGAAGTACAAGAAACTGGCAGAACAAATGCCTTCTAGGCTGGACTATGGAGCAAATGTTGTAATGCTGATGGAGTCTATGGAGCAAATGATCATGGAGCCTTAGAAGAAGGGATCACGTAGCTGGATGAAGAAGAATGCTTGGGACTTGATGAAGAGATCCTGCAGGGTGATCTTAGGCTCCAAGAAATCATGAATGAAAGGCTTCGGTTAAGGGAGAAAAGTGTCATGATGGAAGAAGAAGTCAAGAGCTTGAGGAAGGAATAAAGAAGGACTTTCTTGATAAAAAGGTCATGGTGATAAAACAGGATGCGCATGATTATGTTGGAAAATTTGGGGACCACAACCGAGAGTTGATTAGGTTTATGCCTTGGATTCGACCGTATGTTGCTAAGGGGATAGTAAATGGTGGCAAGATGTGGTTGGTGAAGTCAAACAGCGAACCATTCCAAGGAGAAGTAAACGATAGATAGTTGAAGCCATATACAAGTGGCGTGGCCACCTGACTAGCCATGGGAAGCACAGTCTTAGCGCTCCAGGTAGTTGAAAGGAGGCACAGGACTATAAACTACCGTGCCCAAGAGCCGCATGATGACGAGACTGTGCGCAAGAGCAAAGTGTCACAAGGTCCCCAATAGCGCAACTGTGGCTATGCTGTTGTGTGGGTTGCCTAGAAAGTGACCATTATAATCACTATTCACGATGTGATTCTTGGTTTGAGACCAAATGGAGTAGGTGGCAGGAATTTAAGGTAGGATTTATAGGCTAGATTTGGGAAAATCTACCGCCAAGGAAGCATTAATGGAGCAGATTTGGGGGGAATGGTGGAATTCAAATTCAAAAGGCACTATAAATTGCAAAGCGCTGCTAAGAAAACCAAACTTGGCCATTTGAGAATTTAGCTATCCTGCGCCCAGAGATTTCTGAACCCAGACCTGTTAGAGTTGAAGGCATTGTTTGAGCACCTATCTGAGTAGTTGAGATATTTTTGGCAAAGCAAGATGATAGCATCTAAAGAAGCTAGGAATATCAAAGAGATGATCACTGAAGAGGCCGCGCAGGTCATGATAGTAGGAGATGCCCCTAAGAGTGTTGGGATAGTCACGAAAATCCCTAAATTATTGTGCACACCAAGACCCAAGAAAGCTAAACAGGTCATGGTTTCGGTGCATGTGTCCCATTGAAACCTGCTGTGAACTAAACTGACCATGGAAGAAAAGCGGAAAGCGGTTAATCTAGAAACTAATAAGGAGGAGGAAGACCTTGAGGAAATCATTGTTGAAGACGAGGAGGACAAAGACATGGAGGTGGAAACCGAGGGCATAGGTCCTCTAACCAGGCTTCCCAGGTATGTTCCTCCACAGAAGGGAAAGGAAAGGGTGTCCAAGGACCTAAATGAGAGCAAGACCTCTCTGTAGACTCCACTACTACCTGACGATATCATTTTTGTAGGTGCGCACTTGGGACAGGTGCAGATTCTAATGTTTGAAGACTGGGATCTCATGGACCATGAGAAGTTCCCACACTTGGCAACTACACAGCTCATGAAGTCAAAGAAAAACACTACAGCAGGAGTCATAGAGTTGGAGCTGCACAAGTGCTTGTGTGGAGTAGAGAAAGAAGAGTTTTTTAACGTACTTTGGGTGTCACATTACAATCACACCCCAGTAACTATCTTTGTCATCAGGCAGCCACTCTACCTAGTGCATGATGGGTGTTTGTGGCTAGAGGAGCCCATCCCCATCATGGACCACTTGACTCATTGAATTACCTGACTTCCTTGCAAATGGGAGGACCCAACTGGCGTTTTGAAGGGTAAGAGAAATGACTTGACCATCGTGGAGGCCATGAGGGAAAAATTAAAGCTGGAAAAGAACAAGAGAGGGTACGCAATCTTCAATATCAACAATAAGGAAGTCAAAGTCGTGACCCAGATATTGGCTAGAAAGGCTATGTGGAAGTGCCGCGTTGATGAGCTGCCCGTGCCAGTGGCAGCACTTGCCACACAGTGTGCAGAGGGCATCCAGTTTAACTAGTTGGAGTACCTATGCAAGGAGTTCCTAGAGAATTTCCAGGAGGCACAGGAATAGGGGAAGACCTTCCACTATGCATGACTTCTGCTGTCTAGTGGCTTGGGAGTTGCCTGAGGATAGCGAATTCCCAACAATTACGTGGGATCTTCCGGAGGCAGTGAAGTACGCTTTGCTGTGGGCCACTAAAAATGTGCAAAGGTTCCAAGATAGTAAGATATTATGTGTGTTCATGGATATGAACATCAGAATGGGGATTAACCGCAAGCCATGATTATCACCCATTGTCTATAATAGTCTACAAAGCTTTGCAGAGTTCAAGGCAGACTTCCATCATGTGTACATTAGCTCACACAAGGACTCCGCGAAGAAGAGGAATGAACTGTCATACCTGACCATGGATGATGTTATATTTTCCATGCTTGAGTCATGGCTGTTGGAGTGGCATGCTCCAGCCATGTCTGCAATGGAAACAAAAAATTATGATGCACAATACAATAAGGAAGAGGCAAAACTGCGGATGGCATAGTTGGTAGAGAAGAGAATAAAAAAGGCAGTAACAGCAAAGGCACAGGAGGCATGGGATGCCGTGAAGACAGCAGCATAACAACATAAAGTAGTAGTTGAGTAGCAATAGGTAGCAGAGAAGGAGTGCAAGGGCCATAAGTCACCCTACCTCGAGGAAGAACCTGAGACAAAGGAAGGAGGCGCAGACCCAGAAACAGCATCTACATAGTTGAAGCGCTAGCACCTAAGAGAGAAGGTAGGGCCCTGAAAGAAGTCAAAAGCTTCTAAGACTTCTTTCGACCCGATCACCCTCACTGAAGGAGATCTCCATGATATAAGGGAGACAGTGCATGACATCGCCAGGGAGGAGAATCATATTGCGTTGGGGGCCCTCTCAACATAGATATAGGAGTTTCAGGTATGCACTCCTAAGGTTGGTACTCTCTTGACTAGCCTTGCAGTCAATGGCCATGGTTGAGGAAATGTTGTGCGTCGGCATGACCAACACCATAGTGCTGCCAAAGGGGGCACTGGTTATAGAGAATGAGTCTGATAGGCCTACGGTCAGTGTATTTAAGGGAGTAGGGATCAACATGGTTGTGCTCCCTCGGGAGACACTTTATGTCCTGCAGGACAGCGTGACTATAGAACAACTAAGCTTGCAACGTGACAACATAGTGGCACAGAACCAACATATGGTGTAAGCGATTGAGGAGGCTTGCCAAATGGTCCCTGAGTTTTCCATCCCAATAGAGGCACCAACAAAGGTGCCCATCCGGAGGTTAGCAGCAAGGGTGTGCAAGGCACGAGATCAAATGGATAACGTTCAGCTGGAGCTAAACCTTCAGATAACAAAGCTACAATTGAAGGCGCAACCTTCAACTCCTCCAGAGGTAAGGGAACAATGCGCTAGCACCATTACATCAGGGATGTAGGAGATCAGGAGTGCAGTGAAGGACTGCACCAAAATTTTGGAAGAGTCGTTTGAGGTCCTCACCACTCTGCATGAGGACTCGAACATATAGCACTTAGAAATACAGGCGCATGAGCTGTAGCAACAATATGATGACATCAAAGGGATTGCACAGATAGTGGCCCTTACATAGAGGCTCGCACGGATGTGACAAAAAAAGCGCTTGAGGAGTAGGTAGACACAGCATGACACAAAGAAGTGGTTCTGAAGGAATGCATACAACCATCGATCGATGAAGCCTTCATCATCATAGCATCGATTGAAGGCAAGCTCATGCAAATGTAGGGAATGCAGGAGTAGATGCAGGGAAGTAGTTCAATAGTCTCTAAATAGCACATTCAGGAGATACAATAGGTAGCCGCTTAGTGCACTGCGGACCTTACAGGTCTTCGGGAAGAGTTGGAAGGTCTCCTCTTGAAAATCTCCGCATCGATAGAGTGACTTAAGGGCAGGTTAGGATGTTTGTGTTGGGGGCCTGTTGAGCACAACATCCTCTAAGGAAAGTTTTGGGGCTTAAAGCCCAAGTTTTGACTAAATTCAATGTAAAGACTCCGCGTTTTGTGGGCACGGAGTGCAAAGTTTGAAATTGAGTCATAGGGTTGTCCACCCTATTTTTGTAATTTAATGTTGGCTTGAGGGATCTATCCATGGTCTGTGGACTATGGGATTTTATAAATAGAGAAAGTGTCTTAGTTGTAAATAACAAACTAAGGAATAAAGGATGAAGAATTGAGTCTTAGTTGAAGTGTAGAGTTGAGTTTTTAGGTCGTAGAGTAGGGGAAGGCTTTGCAGCTAAGTGCGCAGAGGCTTAGTAGTCTGTAGCTGAGTGCGCAGGTCGGGTCATGTCTATAACCTTTGGAGAAGTAATAAAGAGAAGTTTTGCATCATTTCTGTGTATCTTTCTCCTTTTTTGTTCAGTGAATGCATCAAATATAAATTGCATTTCTATTGTTTACGTGATGTGTGAACTTATATGAATGCGTTAATAAAGTGAATACAGGATAAAGTATCTATTTATACGAAGATAACTAACTATTATAAAAAGATAAGTAAGATACGTGATGTAACTTCGGGAATTAGCGTAGATTGCTACTAGGGTAGCATGAAGTCACCTCAACCCCTGGTGAGGGTTGTGCGAAGGCGATTGTAATAGATCGCGAAGGTCTCACAGGTCAGCTCAATGCACAAGGTGACCTGCATGAAGCTACTCACAATTGGACTAAATCGACCCTTCAAACATCTCAAGGGTGCGAAAACTTGGTTCCAGCATCCCCCCATACTGCTTTGGGTGAGACCTCAGTCCGCGGTCCACTGGCTATTGCTAAAAGGGCTAGTAGTACAAGGATTTGATTGGCTAATTAACTCTGAACCTGGGTCAAGTCCCCTCAAGCTAACATTCACCTTGGAGTACACAGACACCATCATGGACTACTAATCTTATCATCAGTACTCTAATATTGATCATCGTGAGGATGTTGAAGAGTTGGGATTCCCACAGTTTTCTGAATCATAGTGATCTCTTGCATGGCTTGCTGAAGACATTTTTGTCTCACATGGGTACATGTGCATTGTAATGTAACATCTTGTCAAGTGTAAGTTTGTTGGGTTTTGTTATCTTCTTTCCACGATTAGCTTCCTTAGTAAATAGGGGGTTTAGAAGGGGGATCGAGCCCCTCCTTCATTGTGTCGATTGCGTAGTGGGGGGGAACAGGGGTTTGAGGGGGGTGGTTAGCCCCCCTCAATGGGGTTTGGGGCAACACCCTAGGGAAATGTTTTTTTTGGACCCTATATTAGGTGGGCGAACATACCTATGGTTTTGTGCATGTTTTCCGCACATGATTTTGGGCGCGATGGTTTTTGGTCCATGCTATTGGATGCTTCAGCATGTATATATATGTATTGTAAGATTGAAAGGAATAATAATGAAAAATCATGTTGGTAGTCCTGGTTTTGGGATCTAGGGGAAAATCTCTATGTATATGTGTTTTATGTGTTATGCTCTCACCTTGTTTAGTTTCTATGTTTTAGGTATGTAGGTAATTTATGTATGGGGTTAAAACCTACAAACTTCAAGTGTCGATAGTTGGATGTGATAGTCATAGAGTATATGAAGAGTCATGAGGGTAGATGAACTGTCACAAAAGGGAATGTCAAGGATCACCCCACCCTTTTCTATAAATAGTCCCTCATAACTCATTGTAAAGGCTTTTGGTTAGCCAAGCTTCCGATAGGACTATATTAGATAGAGGTTGGATAGTATTATAACAAGCCTTGGATTCTCCACTACGTAGAGCTAGTACATCTCTTTGGAGGAGCAGATGATTGTGGCTATAATGGTTTGTTGGAACTAGTGGTTGTACATGAATGTATTGTATGACTGGAACTTACACTTCTTAATATAACAATAGCCAGAATGTTTCATGCATATGTTGTATTATATTTCAACTATCTGTTTACTCTAAATGATATATGTATTTGTTTGCTTATGCATGCATGCATAGCTATTTATGTGTATGTATGTATGAATCTTTCTGAAATGTGATGTTGCTTTAACCATCACTTTGAATTGCTAGCTAACTTTCCTTCCATGTTGTGATGCAATATCCTTTCTCATGTGTTCACTTGTTAACTCCGTGCTATCACAGGTTTCCAAGGGGAGCACTCATCTCAAGCCCTGTGTGTTAGAACCTCTCATTCACCTTCCTTGGTTCACGACATATGTCACACCCTTGCTACCAACAAAGTTATCTTACTTGACTCTATGTGAAACCACGATCGAGGCATTACCGTATGACCCATTATTGGGACTTCTTACCGAGGAGATCCCCTGACATGTTTGCAAGTCTAGCACCGTCAACATTTCTGGCACTAGAAAGACGGTAGATGACAAGCTATGTCCTCTCATCCTATTTTGATCCTTTGCATATCTATCATGGATCCTTGCACTCTCCTCCCTCCACAATTTTTTTCACATGCCGAATTTGTTACCATCATGAGGGACTTTTTCGATCTCTTGTCCACAAACACGTATGATGGTGAAGGCGAAGTGGCCTGGCCTGAGTTCTTACATGACTTTCTTTCCATGCTTCATGTGGAAGATGGATGTTCTAACGAACATGCTATTTTGCTACTTGCATACACACTTCGTAAATATCCACATTGATCACTGTGTAGCCTATTGACTGACTACATGCACTCACTTGAGCACTTTTATGAGCTCATTGATGACACTTACTATCATTTTGAGCCAGACCATCTGTTAGGTTCCTATACCAATAGGTTTCATCTTTCATGATTGACAGTGGAAGGGCTAAATATGTTCATCATTGCATGTTGCAAAGGTTCCATATTTTATATACATACTAGGAAAATTAAAAAATGAAAAGAGGGTATGCCTTAAAAGAATAATCAAAAGGCAAGAAAATCAATTGGTCAGAAGAATAGTGAAAATGAACCCTAAATTAAAGACCAGGAAAGTGGCCAGTCAAAATGCCACCACTATCTTTTTGGCAGCTTCATAGTCTGCAAGTACTGTTGCTAATCATACTTGATGGATGGCCCAACAGTTTAATCTGGACTATGCGATGTTTAAATTGCTTGTTGCAGAATAGAGAATGATTCTTGTCCAAACAGCTCAAGCTTGGCAGATGACTAGCTAGGTAGAGAAATGAAGGAGCCCAACAACTTAATTTGAGTCCTTGGAAGAAAGAAGGGTAGATTTAGATAGGAAGGAAGTTAAAAGAAACAAGAGCACAATCAGGGTTTGCTAATTCAAGTGCACCCAATTCAAGTGAAGAAAAAATGTTAGGATGGCTAGGATGGGTAAGTAGGGTAAGGTTGCAGAAGTAAAGGTGCCATTACCATTTGGCTTATCAAAAGAGGGACTCATCCCATTCAGGGTGTTGGCACCATGGCAAAGGTTTGATGACATAATAATGGAAGCATGACTAATTTCCCCCTTGTTCCCAAACATCATTTATTAACATTCCCCAAAGGACCTTGGGATCCGCCCAAAAGTCCTATTTCACTTCACTCCATGACAAGTACCAAGTCAAACTATGAAGTCTATTCAAGGAAAGGAAGCCACATTTCTTGTGTAAAAATCATTACTCTCAATTCCACTCATTTTCTATCTCTAAGTTTTACTTCTTAAAGCTTAGCATTTTCCCCTACATATTCACCTCACAAAGTCATATTAACAACTAATGTATTATTTAGCTCCCTAAGCATTCCCCTTCCCTAATTCTAAAAAAACTATATAAAAATCCCCAAAAAATCTATAAATTCCCTCCCCCTAGAAATATAGCTATACAGTCATGTCTTGGGGAATATTAATCCATCAGGGACTAATATTAACCCTCCACCGCTCTAGACTATGGGTTTTAATCGAAACTTTGGCTAAAAATTAAATTCTATAGTTTCCGCCCTCATAAACCCCTCTTACCCCTTCCGCGCTAATGTTTTGGTTTGTAATGTTTTTTGAATAAAACATATAAATGGGCACATACATTATACCCCGCTAACCCTAAGTCTAAACCCACCCTGCTCGTATTTTATTTAATTCATTATTTAAATTGGGCAGGTCCCCGTGTCATAAACTGTCGTCACCTCACACTCTCCGCCAACCGTCTGATCATTGGCAAACCCGATCCAAAGGTGGGCGGTCAATATCACAGGAGAATAGGCGGAGGCTTAGTGTCCAGGGGATTGGAGGTTTCACCGCCGTACCCCCGCCACGTGTCACTCTCCCGGGTTGTTCAGAGCCCCCCCCCTTATACTGGTCAGGACCCAAAGGTGGTGCAGGGAAACCGAAAACCGCCTCCCTGCCCTGTGATGTCATACCCACGTAACCATGACATCAACAGCCATGTTCCCCGCCATTTCTCCACATCACCTCCACATCATCCATCCACATCCTTGCCCCGCCACCATGTCACCGCCACGTGGTCACCCACGTCAGCTGCCACGTCACCCTGCCGTACCCGGGACCCACCGATGACTTCATGCTGATGTCATCGCCGAAAAATGCCAAAAGCACCAAAAAGTCCTAATTTCGCATAAAACCACGCGAAAGATCCATTCTTGTGTCATTTTCACCACTCATTTCGGAGCGCTGTGCATGCTTTTACGAAGATTTGCCGCCAAACTCACAATTCAGCCATTCGAGCTGCCACCACCTACTGAATTCAAGTTGATTGCTTGCCATTATACCTATTCAATGCCCTCAGAGTTGCAAAAAACATGTATTTGCCCATAGTTAACCTATTTCACCCCTATTTTTGCCATTTTCTCCTAATTTCCTGCAAACAATCTCTGCATACTCCTCACAGTTGAATTATCTACTTAAAAACTGCCTAATTCCCTGGTTGAGCTCCTGCTCTAGCAAAACTCGAAAAGCCCGCGCCCTCCTGCAAACTTCACCATTAAAGAGTGATTATAAAGCCTGAGCCTGCCAACTGAAGTGCATACAACTGTGCATTAATCCCTTACAAGAATTCCCTCTGCAAAACTCTAGCTACTTAGCTCAAAACATTCTGGTTTTTTTCCACAGAGTGCCCCACAGTGCATCAACCCTGTAAAAAGTCTTTTGAACTCTGAAAACTAGTTACTCCCAAGTACAAATTCAATGTGCAGTCTTCAGCCTTTTCACTTAATCCTAAGCTCAAGTACTAATCCAGAAAGGTTTAAACATGGCCACTCCATTAGCTCTAGATGTTGCTCCTATTAATACACCCAGCAAGGAGCTTGAAGCAATGCCTCTAGTGGATAGTGATTTCCTCATTCAAGATTTTGTGGGAGAGAGGAACCACTTGCAGACCTTCTGCCAGCTGAGGAATAGCCACTTAAACAACAGTGACATTTATGGCATCTGGGAGTCAAATCTACCCATCTACTTCTTGCCTTCTATGAATATCTTTCTTGAAATCATTCACCTCTGTGCTGAGAATTATGACCAAAGCCTTAGAGCTGTTAAGTCTCCATCTGGGAGCATACTCTTTTACATTACTCCTGATTCCATTAATTAGATGCTCAACTTCAAGAAACCCCAACTGTTCTACCCTTTTTCCATAAAGCACCTCCTGGATGAAGGCTCCAAGCTCTCTAGCACTCAGATTGCTGCAGTTGCCAAAACTTTCATGAGAGCAGACCGCCAACCTACTGGGCCACCTCCTTTCCTATATGAAAACTTCAATGAGGTAGGCAAGCTACTTGTGGACATGATATCCTCTGTGCTCGGTTTCTCCACAAATGAGCATATTGATGAAACTGTGTTGGTCTTGTTATCTGCATATAGCCTTGGGATGGCCCCTGCTATAAAATACAACTATGCCAAGTTTATTGCCAACAAAATACATGATCAACTGCTAAGGCTGAACAGGGAAGCAATATTTAAGTATTCATCATACATCTATCACCTGCTCATGTACCATCAGACAGATTGCTTCCAATGCCCTATCAAGAAGATGGATTCACAGGGTGAGAGGAGGTCTGTCATCTTTTGGTCTTCAGTTTTCCATCAAGTCCAGAACTCTCCCTATTCCTACTGTGAATTCATTGACCAATTTGTCTATCCAGTCACATGCCTCTTGAAAAGAACTCCTCCTACCAGATTTTCAAATGAAATGTGGAAAATCTTACAACTGTCCAAGAATTACAAAATAGGTGATTGGTATTTATACTAAAATCACACAGTCATCAGGATCTATGGTTGTGAGCTCTGTCCTTACAGGCTCCCAAGATATGTGCCTATGAGATTGTTTGCCTTGGAATACTATAGGAAACTCATCAATTATGATCTTACACACTTTCATAGTGCCAACAAGAAATCCAATCTGAAATTCAGAGACCATCTAGGCCCCTTCATCATGAACAAGAAAGATGGTTGGCAAGAAGTTGATCAAATACTGGGGCAACAACTTAAAATAAAAAGGAGTTTCTGGTGGGTCCCTTATGACCCTAATGGCTTTATCAGTGCCAGTAGAGTCAAATATAGGTTGTTAGCCTATAAACATTGTCCATATCCACAAATTGAACATTTTGCCAACCAAGATGAATGGGTGCCTGGGACATTAGTGGAGGAATTTACTCAAGAAGAGACAATGGAGCAAACTGTGAAAGATTTAGAAAAAACTGTTGACTTGGATTCTTTTCAGCAGGTCACATTCAAACTACCAATCCAAGTTGGAGAAGGCACATCCACTGCTACAACCCCATAGACCTTCCAACAGGCATCTACAACAACAACAGCGACAGCAAAAGGAAAAGAAGTGATGGATGTACAACAGGAAACAGAGGCAGAACAACCCAGCACTTCAAAAGAACAAAGTCAAGGGCAAGCCCCTTTTCAGTAAGCTGAAGCATCCCAAATTCCAGTTTTGCAAACTCCTCTCAATGAAGAGAGAGGCAGAAAACGAGATAAAGAGGAGCCCACACCTCCAAGTGGGTCAACACAGCAACTAGAGGCCAAGAGGCAAAGGATTTACCCTGAGGCTGAAGAAGAGCACATCAGTGAAGAAAGGAGGGATAGCCAGACAGAGAAGGAGAATCCAGTCAGCAGACTATTACCAGCTCATTCCAGCAGGAACAAGCTATGTAGCAAAGTACAGAATTGTCCTCCTCTAGGCAGCAGTGCAAGCAACCAGCTGATATCAAAGGAGCTTTTATGGAGATTAAGGCACAAAATGAACTCTTGAGAGTTCAACTTTATGATCAATTCCTAAAGGCAACACCCTCCAAGCAACAAAGAGTGATGGCAGCGTATGATATCAAGGAGGACAAAATCATTTTGGTTCATTTTAAGCCTAAGGTTCCAAAGCCCAAATTAGCTGCAGACTACACAAAGACAAATCTAGAGGTCCTCTCCAAGGACACACATCCCATGGATCAAATAGAACTGCACAAATAGACAGGGGAAATGGTGAATGCCACACTTGCAGACAGGGCCATGATGGCCCATCAGTTAAAAGAGTCACTGAAAAATACAAACACACAGCTAGATTTAGAAAGGAGGTCTTCCACTGCTAAGGAAAACAAAATAAAAACTTTGGAAGACATAATCATTGATCTAGGACATGATCCTAAAGATCCAAAGGGTATTAAGGCCCTTATGAAGAAAAATGAGGATGCGATTGTTGCACTCAGAAAACAAGCAAAGCTGCCTCCAACCATTCACCCTCAAACAACAGAACTTGCACAGGAAAAGCAAGTTGATGACACCATGGATCTGCTTCTTAAAATGAATCAGAGAATATTACAGATGGAAGAAGAATTGGAAAAGGCATTGCAAGACAAGCAAGGGGAGTCAACCTACCAACCCCCTCAAACGTCTACAACTCTTAGCCCTGCTCCTCCTACACAAGCAGCAGCAGCCCCTCCTGCCATTCCAGCACCTACCACAGCCACATCAGCTACAAAAGCAATAACAACAACAACAACAGCACCAGAATCAAGTATGAGCATGGAGGAATTAATGAAAGTTGTCAAGGAACTTGAAGTTCAAGTGACAGAAATCAATGAAGCCAAAGAAAGACTGGCCAAGCTAGAGGCCAACTATGATAAGTCCAAAATGACAGTGGCAAAGAAGCAAAGAGAGATAAAAGCCTTAAAGACCAGAGTGAAGGCCTTAGAAAAAGAACTGCTTCTGGGCAAAACTCTGGCTGAGATCAAGAAGATTCTATGGGCCAAAATTGGCCAATCAATCCATGACCAATGGAGGTCAATACAGGCAATATATGAGCAATTTGAATTAATAGGCATAGGTCATGTTGAAATACAAAAGGCCAGAACAACACTGGGAATTATGCCTGAGCAGGCTAATAAGATGATACATTTCCTGAATACTCACACCAAGGAAGAATTGGCAGCACTAGATATACGCAGTCGAACAGACACTATCCTAACGGCTAAGAAAGTGTTGACTTTAAGAAATTTCACATAGAGCCTGGAAAGAAAATGTCAGGATATGCAAGCAGAAATAGATGATTTCAGGGCAAAAATAACAGCATTGCAAGATAGAGGATTACCTAGCCTAGTGACTGGTACTCGACAACTACTGTCATATGAGCAATACATCACAAGGATCAACAATTATGTTGAAAATTAGATTACAACATCCACTAGCTCCACAGAAGAAACAGGACCTCCCTCTGGGCAGTCTCTGTATGATAAATTGGAGAATTTATTTTTCATTGAGCATGAGATTAACCATCTGTTTGAAGTACCTCCAAATTTCTACGGATATATTGAAGCAGATGAAATGCTCATAAAAATAAGGAGACATCAGCTACCTCCAGCTGATTGGTGGCAGGCAATGCTCGAAGTACTGCCTAGGTGATTCGAGTATATTCCTCCTTTTTTTCATCTTTAGATCTCAGTCACAGTACAGGTCAACAAAGAATCAAGCACACAGGTATTACATGAAGCGTCAGTATAGTGACTCATCAAAGCACTCGGACAAAAGGCTCAACAAACGCAGATTTAGAAACGTAACTACAACCAACTTTGTTGATCCAAAAAGTCAAAATTTGTCTGAAAGAAAGACAGCTGCCATATCAATATTAACTACTATAGTTATTTCTATCATTTATTTCTGTAAGAGAGTTGGTGATGTAATTTATTACACAATAACTCACTGTCTAGATATTTTGTATCCTATTTTTGTATATATATCCCCTCATAGAATGTATTGAGGGTCGGTTGTAGTGAAACTCTCTCATAAGAGATACATTGTATATTTCAGACTTTTAGCTAATACAAATTGCTGGTGGAGTTCCTGGTTCCTATATTGTCTGAAGGTGGAAATGAAGGACTGTGTTATGTTGCAGAATTCCTGTGTTGTTTAATGGAACAATAAGTTATTTTGAACCATGTTTTTGTCTTTCTGTGTATGCAAAAATTCACATATGTTTCATGATCATAGTAATAGTGAAAAAGAATAGCTTAAGATTTGTTTGAATACACCCTATGCTCAATCTTTGTTTCTAAATATGTTTTCTTCAGGATTAGCCATGGATATGAATTCTTAATTGCTCATGTTTAAACTAATTCTCTCACTGTGAATATTGTTTGGGAATTCTTAACTTCTCTTAAACAATACTCTCATTTTCTTCCCTGTTAGCATAGTGGAAGATTCTTAACTTCCTTTCACTCACTAATTCCATAACTTCATCACCTAATCTTAAAAAATTGTTCCACAGATGCCTATCTGGCTTTGCAGCAATACTCTTCCTTCAAAAACATACTTCAGCAGTACACAGTCATGAACTCCATTGCCCAATGGCCCAAACTGTTCTGTAACTCATATCTCAGCTCTGTTTGAACTCACCAACCAACCAAATCTAAAACAAAATCAGTGCACCATAACTAGCCTAAAAAACACCCACCAACAAAGCTAAATTATAAAGAGAGAGCCTTCTCTGGTTGCAGGTAGGCTAGGACCTGTAGCTAAAAGACGGGTTAGTGGTTACCTCAGCCATATTCCCTTTAGGAAGCAGGGAACAACCTGAGTGATAACATCATTGCCGACTCTGCTGGGGACTCTATTTCAAATTGCCACTTGAAAGGAAACAAGCTTCCTATTTTTCAGATAAATCTTCTGGGAAGTACCTCTAGAAAGCTGTGACTATAAGCTTCTCATAAAAAATTAAGAAAAAAAACTCAGAAGCTGGCTCCAAGGAAGAAAACTCGTTAAACTAGGTCAAACCCCGACCCTAATCCCCTAGCTGTCTTTGAAAACCCCAATTTAATTCCTAAGATTTTGAAGAAGCAAGAACAACAAGGAGAGTTCTCAGATTCAGGTGCTGAAGTAGTTCAACAAAGCTATATTCCTACATGTGCTAAAGTATCATTTCATCCTCATATAACCCCCACTTCTCCTAGTTCTTCATCCACTTCGCAAAGTAGTTTCCCCACTCCTCCATCCACAACACATCTTACTCCTATTGTCCCTGTTGTTCCAACTGTTACACTCCTTCTTGTTGTCCCTTTTATCTCTGCAAATATGGCTAACATGTATGCCCCTTTACACCTGCCTGCAAATCCAGGGGCTATGCCCCAACATTATCAAAGCAAGATCACTTACTTTGATGGTACTAGTTCTTATATATCCCAACAACACACTAAGAAAATGCAGGACTATTTTGAAAATTATGAAATTGATGACGAAGATGTAAGAATGAAAATTTTTGTACAAAGTTTAACAGGGGATGTAAGGACTTGGTTTAGGTCTTTAGCTGCACATTCTATACTCAATCCTGATGCTTTATACCTAAGCTTCTTAAACAGATGGGAAAAGAAGAAAGACCCTATACAAATACTAACTGAGTATGATAATTTAAAAAGGGGTCCACAAGAAACAGTTCAACATTACTGTGTTAGGTTCAACAATGTATACAATGCCATTCCTCAGAACCTGAGACCTCCACCTGATCTGGCCTTGATCAAATTCCTTGATGGTTTTGATTTAGATATGGCATATAAATTAAGAGAAAGAGTACCTCCAAGTCTGGCAGACATGCAAAATATAGCTATCAGTGTGGAGGCAAACCTAATTGCTAAGAGAACCAGAGCTAAAAATGAGAGAAGAACAACATTTAAGGAGGAACCCTCAACTTTTGAGCAAAATCTAGATGCAATCATGAAAGGTATGGAGAGGTTGGGAGATAGAGTTGAGACCATTGAGAGAAAGTCCTCTTGGGAAGGGCAAACAAGCAACACTACTAGGAATCCCAATTTTAGGAAAAACCAAAACCCAAATGCTGGGAGGACTGGTCCTGATCAAAATATCAGACCTCCATTTCAGGAAAACTATGCAGAGGCCTCAACCTCTAATGAACAAGTAGAAGATCCCCACATCAATATAATGGGTTTGGACAGTGAACAACAAGTATTCTTAACACAAGATGATCAACAAGCCCAAGAATACAAACAATTTCAAACAAAATCTGGTGAGCCATTTGATTTCAGAGAAGGATATGATACAACAGTCTATGAAGTACACAAACAATATAAGTTAAGAAATAGAACCATAGATGTGCCTGAAACTACCAAACAAACACACACCAAACTGCCCAAGAAATCTAGTGATAAAGTTGTCTCAGCAGAGTCCTCAGATAAAAAACTCCAAAGGGAAGTCATAGTGGAAGATGTATCTGATATACAGCCTTCAGTAAATCCCTCATCTTCACCATCTCTTCCAAAATAACTCTTGAGAAAACCTCTAGAAAACAATCACAATTCAGACATACCTCAAAACAGTGAACCTGGCCATGACAAGGTCACCCAAAACACAGCAGAAAAAGAAAAACTTGTTGCTCCCAATATAAAAGTTCAGATGGAAAATCCTTTCAATTTAGAAACATAAATTGGCAAACTGAAAATAGCCATTCCTCTTTCTGAACTGGCTAAACATGAGGTCTTTAGACAACAAATCAATAGATCATTGCAAGTACCAGAGAATAGGGATGCAGTTAATATTCTGGATGACCAGCCAGAACTGATTTTTGGCTCAGAAGTCAATAGCAAATCAACGGATGGAGGTATCCCTACATTTTATGTGAGCCTAAACATTCATGACAAAGTGCTTCACAATGCCATGTTTGACTCAGGTACCTCTCATAACCTAATGCCCAAATCAGTAATGGAAAAACTTGATCTAGACATCACCAGACCCTATAAAGACTTGTTTTCATTTGACTCCAGCCAGGTAAGATGTCTAGGCCTTATCTAGGACCTTTGTGTATCCCTAGTCCAATATCCAGCTAAAAAAAATTTAATGGATGTGGTAGTAGCTGACATTCCACTCAAATATGGTATGCTTTTATCAAGATCATGGGGTGCCAAACTCCAAGGATCTCTGCAACTAGACATGTCATATGCCACAATTTCAGTCTTTGGCCAGCCAAAGATATTATACCGAGAAACATTGATGAAATATGTGGTCAGCAGCCAAGAGAAGCCCCAAAACTTCCCAATCTACTCCATTCATTCAGACATGGACTCATTAATATTGTACAATGCTAATATGTGTCCCAAAACTGAGGTCAAGCTCCTAAAAACAATAGAAACCAGGCACATAAATGAATAGTCCAGTGCTCAAGATCAAAAGATCATTGATTTGATTAACATGACAAACTCAACTAATATATCACATGAATCACGAAAGCTAGACCTTCCCACTAAACAAATATGTAAATCCATTGAAAGAAGCATTGATCAAGAGATCTTATGGTATTTAGAATTTGATGGGTCAGTGAACAAACTAGGAGCAGGGGCAAGGGTTTGGATACACAATACTCAAAATGACCATGTTCTAGGTCATTCATATAGGCTTAACATCAGATGTACAAAACACATGGCCGAACATGAAGCCCTTTTGCTAGGTCTCAAACTGATTAGGAGTCTTGGAGTGACCAAAGTTTCCATTTTGGGGAATTCATATCTGATTATATAACAGATAAAGGGAAGTTTTGTCACAAATGATCTCAGGCTAAGGTCTTATAGGATAGCAGTAACAGACTTTCTTAGCAGCTTCTTGGAATATCAGCTCACCAAAATACCTAGAAACCACAATTTACATGCTCATAGTTTGGCAACTTTTGCAAGCACCTGTAAACTTCCTTTTGGGCCTAACCACCAGTTCACTGCTGAGATTAAACATAGCCCTTCTGTCCCACACAATATAGATAATTGGCAAGTATTTGAGAATGATACTCAGATAAATAATTTTTTGACTATGAAAGAAGAATTCTCAAACTTAAACATAGACACAAGCATTAGAGATGATCAACATCAAATTGATGAAATTAAGACAAATATATCAGCTGAAATAGAAAATGTGATGTTACATCCTACAACCTTTGACTCTGCCAATTTACAGAAGCTAAAACTAGCAGATCTTGATGAAATTATTGAAGAAGAATCTGAAGTAATTCAACTAAAGGATAATTTCCTGCCCACAGGTCTTACTCCTTTAGAAGATATTTTTGATTCAAATTACATCCCTAAGAAACCAAAGATGCAACCCATAAATGCAGAAATTGAGGAGTGTAATATTGGGACCACTGAAAATCCCAAAATGATAAAGCTTTCTAGAACCTTACCTCCTGATAAGAAATCAGAATATATTGAATTGTTTAAAGAGTTTCAAGATGTGTTTGCCTGGAGTTATGAGGACCTCAAATCCTATGATACTTCAGTTATCCAACACACAATACCCTTGAAAGAAAACCAGAAAACCTTCAAACAGAAGCTGAGGAGAGTGAATCCAGTCCTTCTTCCACTAATTGAAAAGGAAGTAAAACGAATGTATGAAGCTGGAATCATTGCACCTATAAGATTTTCTGAGTGGATTTGAAACCTTGTACCCACAAGAAAGAAAACTGGGGAAATAAGACTTTGTGTTGATCTGAGAAATTTGAACAAAGTCTCTCTCAAAAACCACTACCCCTTGCCAAAAATGTATCACATCTTACATAGGGTAGTGGGAGCTTCAAGGATCTCGCTATTAGATGGTTTCTCAGGATTCAATCAAATTCTAGTTCACCCAAATGATCAGGATAAAACAGGTTTTACTACACCTTGGGGAACCTTTAAATATGTCAAAATTCCTTTTGGACTCAAGAATGTTGGAGCCACATTTCATAGGGAAATGGACATAGCCTTTGCTAAAGAAATCCATGATTTCTTAGTAATATACCTTGATGACCTCACAGCTTTCTCAAAATCAGACCAAGAACATCTAAAACATATAAGACAAGTGTTCTTAATTTGCAGAAAGTATGGCATATATTTGAACCCAAAGAAATCACTATTTGGCCTTGAAGATGGCAAACTCCTAGGTCATATAATTTCAAAACATGGCATAAGAATTGACCCTGATAGGATTCAATCTATCCTTCAAGTCCCTCACCCAAGAAACATCAAAGAATTACAAGCCTTTCTAGGAAAGATCAATTTCCTAAGAATATTTATTCCTAACTTGGCTGAACTAATAAGATTGTTGAACAACATGCTCAAGAAAGATGCGAAAGTCAAATGGAAAGTAGAAACCAAACAGGCTTTTGAGGAGATTAAGATTGCTTTGACAAAAACACCTGTTCTTACAAGTCCTAGATTTGATAGAGACTTTATAATTTTTTTCTTTGCATCTGAGCATACAATTGCTGCTATCTTATTACAAAAGGATGACTCAAGATGTGAAAAACCTATTGCCTTCTTCAGCAGAGCCCTCAGAGATGTCCCACTCAAATACCAGATCATGGAAAAGCAAGCATATGCCCTTGTCAAGGCCATAAAAGATTTCAGAGTTTATATTTTATACTCTCACATAGTTGCATATGTTGCCAATGCAGTGGTCAAAGATATTTTAACTCAAGAGGGAATTGAAGGTAAGAGGGGCAAATGGATAGCCAACATTCTGGAATATGATATAGAGATTAAGCCAACAAAACTTATAAAAGGACAAGCGCTAGCTAAACTAATGACTGAAACCAATTTCCAAGCCCTTGACATCAATCAATTGGATAACGAACAGGAGATGGCGACTCCACAGATTGATCAAGCCTTCTTACAATCACCTTGGTATGCTGACATATGTTTTGTATTATTAAACCTACAAGCTCCTCCAGGCTTATCCAGAACCAAAAAGATATTTTTGAAAATGAAAGCTTTCAAGTTTTGTATCATAGATAATGTATTATTTTGGAGAAATCATGAAGGTATTTTGCTTAATTGCCTAACTTCAGATGAAACTGATAAGGTCCTTAGAGAATTTCATGCAGGAGATTGTGGAGGGCACTTATATTGGAAATCAACAGCTGATAAAATCCTAAGGGCTAGATTTTATTGGCCCTCCCTGTTTGCTGATTCAAAAAAGTTTGTGATGTCATGTCATAAATGTCATATCTTTGAAGGAAAGAAAAAGTTGTTGCCTTTACCCCTCAAACCCATTTCAACTGAAAAACCATTTCAACAATGGGGCTTAGACTTCATTGGCGAAATTCACCCTTCATCCTCTGGCCAGCATAGATGGATTTTGACAGCTTTAGATTACTTCACCAAATGGATAGAGGCCATACCTTGTAGACAAGAAAATGACTCAATTATCATACATTTCCTAGAAACCAATATCTTGTCTAGATTTGGCTGCCCAGAGAAGATCATAACATACAATGCAGCTGCCTTTAAATCCAAAAGAATGATCAGCTTCTATCACAAATATCATATTACCCTAAGTCATTCAACACCCTATTACCCTCAAGGCAATGGCCTAGCTGAGTCCTCCAACAAAAGCTTCATCAATATCATCAAAAAGGTCTTGGAGGAGAACAAAAAAAATTGGCATAAGAAGTTGATCAATGCACTGTGGGCAGATAGATTGACCACTAAAAGATCTATTGGTACAAGTCCATATGAATTGGTATATGGTCTGGAAGCTGTCTTCCCATCATCTCTTGGGGTCCCTGTGATCAAATTTCTGCAAGAAATACAAGCAGAACCTAATGACATCCAGAGGAGGATCAATCAAACAATTCACTTGTAGCAAACAAGGGAAGAAGTTTATCATAGAACCCAGGTTCTACAAGAGAAGCTGAAAAAGATGTTTGACAAAAGAACAAAAGCTAAAGACTTTTTCATAGGGAACAAAGTACTGAAATGGGACTCTAGGAGGGAAGACAAAGGGAAACATGGAAAATTTGACTTTCTTTGGAGAGGACCATTTATAATTCAAGTTGTGCAGGGGAATAACACCTTTTTTCTAAAGAGTCTGGATGGTTCAAATAATGAGGAAGTCCCAGTGAATGGGAGAATTCTCAAGCACTATTATGATCCATGAACATAGCACAATTCCATATTGTACATAAATATGTGTATTTTCAACATTTTTCTTTTACATCAGATAAATAGAGAACCAACTACAAATTTTGAAGAAAGATTAGTAAACTGTATCAAGGACGACATACATTATTAAAAGTTCCACAAATAAATTTGAGGAAGGTCTACAGAATAGAGAACCAATGATAAACAGTGATACAGTTCAGCAAGACACAAAGTGGTAATTCTTGCACAAATAAGGTCAAAGGACACTACATACAAGCTCATAGGATTTAGATCAAAGGTGTCCATGCTAAAGAGGATTCACTGCAGCAAGAATAGAAAAATAAGGCCATCTGACCTGTTGTTCTTGGCTTTCCACCAGGAAAAGCCATCCCCAAGTGGAGCCACTGTTAGGTTCCTATACAAATAGGTTTCATCTTTCATGATTGACAGTGGAAGGGATAAATATGTTCATCATTGCATGTTGCAAAGGTTCCATATTTTATATACATACTAGGAAAATTAAAAAATGAAAAGAGGGTATGCCTTAAAAGAATAATTAAAAGTCAAGAAAATCAATTGGTCAGAAGAATAGTGAAAATGAACCCCAAATTAAAGACCAGGAAAGTGGCCAGTCAAAATGCCACCACTATCTTTTTGGCAGCTTCACAGTCTGCAAATACCACTGCTAATCATACTTGATGGATGGCCCAACAATTTAATCTGGACCATGCCATGTTTAAATTGCTTGTTGCAGAATAGAGAATGATTCCTGTCCAAATAGCTCAAGCTTGGCAGATGACTAGCTAGGTAGAGAAATGAAGGAGCCCAACAACTTAATCTGGGTCCTTGGAAGAAATAAGGGTAGATTTAGATAGGAGGGCTGTCAAAAGAAAAAAGAGCACAATCAGGGTTTGCTAATTCAAGTGCACCTAATTCAAGTGAAGAAAAAATGTTAGGATGGCTAGGATGGGTAAGTAGGGTAAGGTTGCAGAAGTAAAGGTGCCATTACCATTTAGCTTATCAAAAAAGGGACTCATCCCATTCAGGGTGTTGGCACCATGGAAAATGTTTGATGACATAACAATGGAAGCATGACTAATTTCCCCCTTGTTCCCAAACATCATTTATTAACATTCCCCAAAGGACCTTTGGATCCGCCCAAAAGTCTTGTTTCACTTCACTCCATGACAAGTACCAAGTCAAACTATGAAGTTTATTCAAGGAAATGAAGCCACATTTCTTGTGTAAAAATCATTACTCTCAATTCCACTCATTTTCTATCTCTAAGTTTTACTTCTTAAAGCTTATCATTTTCCCCTACATATTCACCTCACAAAGTCATATTAACAACTAATGTATTATTTAGCTCCCTAAGCATTCACCTTCCCTAATTCTAAAAAAACTATATAAAAATCCCAAAAAAATCTATAAATACCCTCCCCCTAGCAATATAGCTATACAGTCATGTCTTGGGGAATATTAATCCATCAGGGACTAATATTAACCCTCCACTCCCTAGACTATGGGTTTTAATCAAAACTTTGGTTAAAAATTAAATTCTATAGTTTCCGCCCTCATAAACCCCTCTTACCCCTTCCGCGCTAATGTTTTGGTTTGTAATGTTTTTTGAATAAAACATATAAATGGGCGCATACATTATACCCCGCTAACCCTAAGTCTAAACCCACCCCGCTCTTATTTTATTTAATTCATTATTTAAATCGGGCGGGTCCCCATGTCATATACTGCCGTCACCTCACACTCCCTGCCAGTCGTCCGATTGTTGGCAAACCCGATCCAAAGGTGGGCGGTCAATATCACAGAAGAGTAGGCGGAGGTTTAGCGTCTGGGGGATTGGCGGTTTCACTACCGTACCCCCGCCACGCGTCACTCTCCTGGGTTTTTCCGAGCCACCCCCACTTATACCGCTCAGGACCCAAAGGTGGTGCGGGGAAACTGGAAACCACCTCCCCACCCTATGATGTCATACCCAAGTCAACATGATGTCAGCGCCCACGTTCCCCGCCATTGCTCCATGTCGCCTCCACGTCATCCATCCGCGTCCTTGCGCCACCACCGTGTCACTGCCACGTGGTCACCCACGTCAGCCGCCACATCACCTTACCGTACCTGGGACCCACCGATGATGTCATGCTGACGTCATCACCGAAAAAAACCAAAAGCGCCAAAAAGTCCTAATTTCACATAAAATCACGTGAAAGAGCCATTCTTGTGTCATTTTCACCACTCATTTCGGAGCGTTGTGCATGCTTTTATGACGATTTGCCACCAAACTCACAATTCAACCGTTTGAGCTGCCACCACCTGCTGAATTCAAGTTGATTGCTTGCCACTGTACCTATTCAACGCCCTCGGAGCTGCAAAAACCAGGTATTTTCCAGAAGTCGACCTATTTCACCCCTGTTTTTGCGATTTTTCTCCTAATTTCCTGCAAACAATCTCTGCATACTCCTCACAGTTGAATTATCTACTTAAAAACTGCCTAATTCCCCAGTTGAGCTCCTTCTCTAGCAAGACTCGAAAAGCCTGTGCCCTCCTACAAACTTCACCATTAAAGAGTGATTATAAAGCCTGAGCCTGCCAACTGAAGTGCATACAACTGTGCATTAATCCTTACAAGAATTCCCTCTGCAAAACTCCAGCTACTTAGCTCAAAACATTTTGGTTTTTTTCCACAAAGTGCCCCACAGTTCATCAACCCTGTAAAAAGTCTTTTGAACTCTGAAAACTAGTCACTCCCAAGTACAAATTCAGTGTGCAGTCTTCAGCCTTTTCATTTAATCCTAAGCTCAAGTACTAATCCAGAAAGGTTTAAACATGGCCACTCCATCAGCTCTAGATGTTGCTCCTATTAATACACCCAGCAAGGAGCTTGAAGCAATGCCTCTTGTTACACAGTAATTTGTCACCGTTTGTCATCGTCCCTGTTACCCCTCTCCTGCACCTTGGAGGACTCATTCCGGGACTTGTGAGAAGTGACAAGACTTGAAATCACTTGCATCATTCCCCTCTGAATATGAGCTTCACATGCCCTGAAGACATCTCCTGCAACTTGCACATAAAAATAGCACTTTTTGCGTTAGCGCGGGTTCACTGTGTTCTTCCCGTGCCAATGGGGGAAATCCCCCAAAGAGGGCGCACCAGTTTGCGCTCTGTCCCAGAGTCGCAATCGCGCCAACCTATTTGGGCAAAGTTTTTAACAAATCAGCTTCCGAAAGTTCTCCCCAACTCATTCACCAACTGAATCTATGTTAGTTGAGGATGGTTTGGCTTCGAATCTCCTTGAATGGGAAGTATTTTGCCACCCTTCCATGGAAGTTTCCAAGTGATAAAGCCAAATCCATGATTAATGTGATTGATCTTATCTTTTCCTCTTTCATCTATAAAATATTGTCTCCATGCCTTAGGAAAGCTAGTGGTAGTACTGGTGCTGAAAGGAAGATATCAAGAGATTAGAGTTGCAAGAACCTTCTTTATGTCCATAAGGCTTAACCTAAGTGAAGAGATCTTGTCACTAAAGAGAGAGAGGCTTGTTCCCCATCCCTTCAAGCTTTGCAAGACTTGTGTAGCTGAGCACCCAGCCAAAGGAGGACTTGACGTCAGAACTATGGTTGTATTCTGCTTTGTTGATTATTAATAATAGATGACTATCATTATGGTTCCACTCTCATTGTATGTGTAATGATTGATGTTGAGTTATATCCTTTCTGACTGATGTATAATTGCATTTATTAGATTTCACGCTTGTGTTTGTGTTGTTCTTTTTGTGTGCAGGTGTCCATTCACGGAGATCATGGAGGATTATGACCGGCCAAAGCAAAGGAGCGAGGGCAACGTCTCCTCTACGAACAATAGCGTTGGAATCCAAGTAGGTCTTCATCACCTACCTTTTATTTGCAATTAGGGACTTGCGTGGTAGCATTGTTTGATTGTTGCTAGACTCGTTCTGGGCTAGTAGGGATCGCCTCTATTCGTAGAGGGGATTTACCTCTCCAACAATTTGGCGACTCCACTGGGGACAACCTTTAGCCTCTGGTGGTCCATCTTATACATATCTTGGGCAACATTCTGGAAACCCGAGACAACCATATGCTCAACAAGGACAACTTGGACCCCAGCAGGGATACCCTTCGGGTCAACCCTATGGGAACCCGGGACAACCTTATGTGCAGCAAGGACAACCCGGAAACCAACAAGGCTACCCTTTTGGGCAAGGTGGCTAGCCTTATGTGTAGCAAGGCCAACCCACTGCTCAACCTAGTCAGCCATCTGGTCTACAAGGACAACCTTCGGTTGCGCAAGGATGGCCCAACACCCAACAAGCTCAACCTTCTGGGCAATTAGGTCCATCTCAGATCCAACTAGGACAACCTTCTAGTCAGATGGCCCAACCTCAGTCTTCGTAAGGATATCTCTCTGGGGCGGCTCAACTGGGCATGCAGATGGTTCCTGCTTCTCAGCCTCAACCCGGTTACAACCCCAGAATCAAACTAGTCTCCAGCTACAAGGTGGGTACCAATCCCAACCTTCTTATCAGATGCCGCCTGGTTCCCAGGCTCAATATGGAGCCCAACAACCATATGGATACCAGCAACCCCAGGGGAAAAATCAATTTTCCCTGTATCAAAATTTCCAACAGCCGCAGGTCAACCCTTATCAAAATTATCAGCAACCTGCAGGGTAGTATGGTAACCAATGGGGTGCTGGGGGGCAGAACCAGTATTAACCATCCAGTTACGGATATAACCCTTATGGACAAAGTTCCTATAGACAGGTTCCTTTTGGACCTGGTCCGTCCAGACAAGGTCCATGGGGGCAACCTGGGACTGGATGGAACTCTGGCCCTACCTCATATCCGCAGATGTCCTTTAACCTGCAACTACCATTTGTAGCGACGTTGGAACTGCCCGATGTGTTGAAATTAAAAAATGATCCTATTTTGCCTAATCCACAATGGCCACCAATTCCAACTAAAATACCTGGTGACTGTCCCAAATTCGACGGCAAAGCCGGAGAGGATCCTCAAGCCCATGTAATGACTTACCACCTATGGTGTTTGTCTAATTCATGGCTTGATGATTCGATTCGACTTCGCCTATTCCAAAGGACTCTCATCAGCTCCGCCGCTAAATGGGACATTGAATTGACCCGTGCATATTTTCAAGACTTTAATTCATTGGCTATGGCATTTCTCACTCATTTTCAGCTACCCATTCGGTACGAGATAGGGACCCATCTCCTTACATCTCTCAAGTAGGATATGACTACGCACATCTCCGATCATATACATGAATGGAGAAGGCATCGCCGGTTGATCAAGTTTTGGGTTCCTGATCAACTCCTCACCGATTGGTTCACGACTTCCTTTGTCCCTAAGATTGCACGGGACATTGCTATGGGAGCCTGCGTGACTGAAGAGCAAGCGATCGTGTGTGCTCAGTACGTTGACTTAGTTTACTCTCAGTCAGGTACTTTGTATGAGTATTTGCTTGATGCCCCGAGACCTGGTACATCCAAGGCTCCGCTGAAGCCATCTGTCGATAGAGTTATTGGCTCTGTGAATCCGGCCTCCAAAAAATCATCTTCAAACCCTGGGAAGCAAAATTCAGATGCTTCTAACGAAAACACTTCTCAGGGTGGTTCAAATTCTGGAAGTACTTCTGAGGTCAACACCGTCCAGTCAACCATGGCGAGTAAGGCCTCGAAAGGAAAGAAAAAGGGGAAAGGAAAAAATAAGTCTGAACAACCTAAAGAGGAGCCCTCCAAACCTCCATTCGAGGAAGGAGCTAAGTGCAAACCCAAATATCCTTGTCTCATTTGTGAGGAGGATCACTACACTAAGGACTGCCCAAGATGGTTCGAGGTTATTCGTTTGTTGAAAGGCACTCCTGGGATTCCTGCGGTTCTTAAAGAACCTTTCCCATCTCAACATAATCAAATGGTGGCTGATCCATCTTCTTCTCCCTTTGGTTCCCAAGTCTTCATGGCTGGATCTATTCCCATTCATGTAACGACTCGAAAAAAGGAGTATACGTCGTCCGCTGGGAAGGAGCCCGAGGTTCCCTCAAGCGCTCCTTTGTCTAGCTCTGGTCCACCCCACATCGAGAGACCAAGTACTGATACGACCATCCGACCCCCTCCCAAAGGAGTGCTTAGGAGATCATCTTACAACCCAAATGCTCTTGTCGCTCAACACTATAGCATATTTGAGGACTTAGCACAGGCTCCGTCAGCTATGTCCACCTTAGAAGTTCTCCAGAGCTGCCCCCCTCAGAGGAAGTCCCTGCTATCGGCAATCGGTGGCATCGACCTGACAAATTCGGATCTGGTTACCTTTTATCTCGAGAGCCATGTCCCAAGGCTACCTCACCAGATCACTTTTCTTATACAAGTCGTCATCAATTCAAAAACGATCCATTGTACAGTTATTGATGAGGGTGCGTCAACTTGCATCATGTCTATTGCTTGTTGGAAAGCGATCGGGTCTCCCACTCTGAGCCAGTCTCCTACGACTTTGGAAGCTTTCGATGGGAGAGAATCTCGTCCCTATGGTATTCTTCAACGATTGCCAATCACTTTAGAAGGAAAAACCGTTGAAGTAGAAGTCGAGGTTGTTGATGCAAATCTTACTTACAACCTCCTTCTGGGCTGGAGTTGGACGTATGCCATGCATGTCGTGGCTTCATCCGTCTTCCGTGTCATCCATTTCCCTCACCAAGGGAAAATTGTCACGGTAGATCAGCTCTCCTTCTTCACTTCTTCTTCTGAAGGAAATGTGCCTTTCGTTGAACATACCTCCGTTCCTTTTGAAAGTGTGGGAGCCAGGCTCTTTAAAGATCTCGCCCTCATGGGTGTTTTCTCCCTCCCACCTCCCAACCTCGCCTCTATTAGTATGATTTTGGTTCGTTCTGATCCCTAGGTCCTCCCCCCCATTGACCAGATAGAATCGTGGGGCGAGGAGATGCCGTTGAGTCCCGCTGAGCTCGACTACATCGATATCGCTGCTGTATCGGCTCCTTCTGCTGAACCTGCTTCTTTACACGGAGCTCTTGACTCATACGACTATTCCCCCTGGCTTGGAGAATGCGCCTCCTCAGATCCATTAAAGGAAATCTTTCCTTCCGACGAAGCCATCCTAGAGACCATGTCTCTTGAGGAACCTCCGTGGTCCCATCTTCACCATCATTCCTCGTTTCTCCCTACCCTCCAAGAAACATTGGCTTGTCTCGAGCAGTTTGCTCTGTGTCTCCCTTCACAACCTCTTCAGACACCCATTCAGATCTATCAAGTATCGTCTGAAGGGAATTTAGGGAACATTATGCAGACCCAACCTATCGACATCTCTGTCAAACCAGGGATTATCGAGAACATCTATATAGGAGTCACTTGCACTCCTGAGGAGATTCAAATCTACATAGCACTTTTTCGTGAGTTCCGTGACGTCTTTTCATGGTCTTATGAAGAGATGCCTGGAATTGATCCAAACATTGTAGTACATGAGATACCTACGTATCCAGGTGCCAAACCTATTCGTCAGCGTTTACGCCCTGTGCACCCTCGTAAGGCCGCAGCTATCAAAGCGGAAGTTGAAAAACTTCTTCAAGCTGCTTTTATTTATCCTATCCCACCCATAGATTGGGTCTCAAACATTGTCCCTGTAGATAAAAAGCAGGGTACTATTCGTGTCTGTGTCGATTACCGCGATATTAACCAAGTCTGCCCAAAAGATAACTACCCCACACCTTTCATTGACCAACTCATCGATGAGTGTGCGGGTAGTGAAATATATTCGTTTATGGATGGCTTTTCTGGCTACAACCAGATTAATATCGCACCCGCTGATCAACACAAGACGGCCTTTATCTATCTGTGGGGTAGTTTCGCTTACAAAAAGCTCCCTTTCAGTCTCAAGAATGCCGGTACCACTTTTCAATGTACGATGTCTTACGCCTTTCACGATATCCAGCACATCGTATAGCCTTATCTGGATGACCTTCCCTCTCATTCAGCTAAGTGCTCAGAACACCCGTCACATCTTCGCAAGATTTTTCTTCGCTGTTGACACTACAATATCCGACTAAATCTGCATAAATGTGTCTTCTACGTAGAATCTGGCCGACTTCTCGGGTTTATCATCTCCCGAGAGGGCATCCGCTTGGATCCCCTTAAAGTCGAATCCATTTTGAATCTTCCTCCCCCTGCTTCTTCGCAACAACTGCAGAGTCTGCAGGGAAAAGCTAATTTCTTACGACGATTTATCCTGAACTATGCCGAAGTGGCAAAAGGTTTCACGTGGTTACTTAAGCGTGACACCCCATTTCGATGGGATGCCATAGCTGAGGAGTCTTTTGCACATCTTAAAACTCTTCTAGTTTTCGCCCCTTTGTTGCAGCCCCCGAATTATCATCATGATTATATGCTATATTTGGCCGCTGCTGATACCACCATCGGTATGGTTTTGGTATAGGATGATGACGATGGCATCGAACATGTTATTTACTGCCTTAGCCGCAACTTGTTAGATACGGAAACTCGATATGCTTATGTCGAGAAGTTGGCCCTCGCCACTGTTTGCGTTGTTCAACGATTCCGTCACTACATCTTGTTGCATACTACGACAGTGATCTCCGATTGCAACCCAATGACCTATATTCTGTCACGACAATTGTTGGGGGGCAAATACTCGAAGTGGATAGTCATCCTCCAAGAGTTTGACTTGGAATTTACTGTTGCCAATTCTAAGAAATCACTTGCCTTCGCCGAGCTGTTGTGTTCTTTGCCATCCTCTACTGCCACCTCTCAGTTAGAGGATTCCATTCTAGATGAAACTCTCTTCCTCATCATCACCCTCGATCCTTGGTACGGGGACATTATTGTCTATTTGCAGACGTCCTCTTTCCATCCCGAGACCTCTAAGGATGCTCATCAACGGATCCGACATCAAGCCCAACCATATCACATCGTTGGGGACACCCTATACCATCTCGATGTTGATTCTATTCTTTGCCGATGCTTGAACTTCGAAGAAGCAGAGAGAGTTCTGAACGACTACCACTCCGGTGCTTGTGGTGGTCACATGTCTGGATATGCCACTGCATAGAAAATCCTCTGTGCTGGCTATTTCTGGCCTTCTATTTTCAAGGATTGCATTCTTGTTGTCAGTTCATGTCATGACTTCCAGATTTACCAACGGAAGATGCGTGCACCGCCTGCTCCGCTGCACCCCGTTGTAACCGTCGGAGCCTTTGCCAAGTGGGGCATCGATTATGTGACCTATAACCCTCGCTCGGCCGGGGGGCATGGGTACATCATCGTTGTTGTAGATTATTTCATGAAATGGGCCGAGGCGATGCCTACATTGTCAGAAGATGGTCACACCGCAGCAAAGTTCTTGTTCAATCATGTTATTTCGCGGTTCGGAGTACCCCAAGCCATCGTCACTAATCACGGAAAACATTTTCCTAATCACATGAAGACCGAGTTAACAACCCAGTTGGGCCTTAGGCATGATAGTTCGACCCCGTACTATCCTCAGGAAAATGGTCAAGTGGAAGCCGTCAACAAGGTTTTGGTCACGATGCTTCAAAGAACTGTTGGCATGCATAAGTCCAATTGGCATCTGATGTTGTTCTCCACTTTGTGGGCCTACCATACCTCCGTGAAGGACGCCACCGATTTCACTCCTTTTAAGTTAGTTTATAGACTGGAGGTGACCCTTCCTATTGAGTGTGAGATTACTTCATTGAAGATAGCCGTCGAGTTACTCCCTGATACTACCCCAGTAGAAGAGCGACTTCTTTACTTAGAACGGCTGGATGAGAGTCATCGTCTAGCCTCCCTAGCTATTGAAGCTCAGAAGAAGCGAGTGAAAACTCACTTCGATAACACTGTTAACCCTCACTCTTTCATTGAGGGAGACCTAGTACTTCTCTATGATCAAGCTAACGATAAGCTGGGGGCACGAAAACTCGAGCCTATGTGGCATGGGCCCTATATTGTGAAAAGAGTTTTACAAAAAGGTGCCTATGAGCTTATAGATTATGAAGGTAATCCCCTGGATAGGCCCCGAAATGGGCTTTATCTCAAAAAATATTATGCATGAGTCCAGGCACTCTCTTTTTGTACATACATATGCTTTTAGCAGTGTGTTGTATATGCATGTTTATTTAGTTTTTATTTCAGTATGTCGGCATGATCGTCGCTTATTGTGTCTTTTGCTTCTCGAACAGATGTCTGGATCGCCTTACATTGGTTTCGCTGATGGTGCTTCCCGCAATACTCGTAACCTGTCATCTATGGCATGGGTGATCTATGATCCTCATGGTGAGTTAGTAGATATTCAAGGGGTGTGTCTAGGTTGTACGATGAACAATGTTACTGAATATACTACTGTGATTGAATTATTAACTGAGGCAATTAACCTCGGCATTCGCACATTGGTTGTAAACTTGGATTCTCAACTTGTAGTCCACCAGCTCAACGGACGTTATTCCGTTAGAGATCATCGCATTTTAAGGTTGTATTTACGTGTTAAGTTATTAGAAAGGGATTTTGATTTCATTACTTATCAACATATTCCAAGACGACTTTAATACGTTAACCGATGCATTAGCTAATTATGTATTGGACAGACATTTGCATAATATGTGAATCAACATAATACAAGAAGCATAAAATACAATAAACCATAACAACATGTATATATATATATATATATATATATAGATATATATCGTGTGGCGCACCGAGGTGAAATAAGTGTACATGTCTAGATAGAGCCTGTGTTCTCCGTACATCTGAGACACATGTCCCTCAAAAAATATCCATAAAGTAAGCCTAGAAGTCTAATCGCGGTGGTGCTCATGATAGCACGTCACCGCGCGCACCAATCATCTCAACAGACGATGAATGTGAGTCGGCACCCCCACTGTGTGCCTCTAGTATGCAAAAGGCATGTCTGCCAATCTAGCATAACCCAGAATCCCTTGGGTGAGTCCCTCGAGATTCTGCACCAGCTCTTCCCCCACGACACCCCCTGCCTGAGGGTCAGCTGCGGGTTGGCCCCTTCGTGCTATAGGAGACAAGCTGGCTAGTCGCTCTGGGCCAACATCTGCATATACATACAACTGTCATCAGAACATGCATGTATTGACAAAAAAAAATGAAAATACATAAAACATCAAAAACGAAGAGATCATACCTGACTCCTCGTTCCATTCCTCTCCCTCTGGCAGTGGGAGGTATGGATCCCCCATGAAATTGGTCCCCGCGTATGGCCAATCTTCTACCATGATCAGCTGACAGCGAAGCCATATGAAGAATTCGGGCCGCCATGACATCTGCTAGCCCCCTCCTCCTCTGGGCATCAATGCTGCCTAGCGAGCCATCTTAGGCTCTCGTGGCAATGGATCAGCCACTACAGCTCCCTTGATCTGAAAAAAGGGGTATTCATTCCAAGAAGAACGACACCACAATTGAGCCGTACCCAAACTGTTTCACTCCCCCGTGCTTACACTTTGTAAGCTGCCTTTCGATGTTGGTAGTAACCGCTGTAGCCCAGTCAAAGATGGTGGGGCTGAGGCATTCTGTCGCTAGTAACATATGATTCTTGCTCGCCTCATGGGGCGCCTGTACCCCAACTGCACGCGTGATGGTGAACAATATCACCTTAAGAACCAAGTCCTGGATGGTGGCGATATCCACCTTGGCACTGTTTCTCCCAAATTGTGCCTCTGGACACACTCGGGCCTTCACTTCAGCTACCTTCTCTCCGGAAGGTCTACTTCCAGTCAAAATAGGGCTCGCCCCTCTCCATGATAGCCCAGTAATGAAATACACATCAGACACGTCCAGCTCTAAGGTTTGGTCCGTAAGCGAAATACTTGGTCATCCACATCCCAAGCATCAATTATGAACTACAATAAATCAGGCTGAGCTCGCAGATAAGATGTGAGGAAGAACTTCTTGAGACCATAGTCCCTCAAAGCGTTCATATGTCCCTCATCCTTGATGGCCAAGGTGTCCACGGCATCATGTTCCCATTCTTTCCATTGTACCACTATTTTTGCTTGTTTCCTACACCCACAAGAATGAATAAATCATTATTAAAACACTGGTAAGTTTACAAACCAGGCAAATTTCAAATGCAATGGGAAATTCCATGTAAAAAATTAGGCCGCGCGGTTGGCGCGACTGTTTCTAAAAACAGGCGTGCCAATGGCGCGACCCCTTTAGGCAAATCACCCCATTAACGCCGGTCCGTGCCGAATACCCGCGCCAATGGGGCGTGGCCCTAAATTTTAAATTCCTCCTTACAGAGGCTCAATCAGGGGACAAAATGCATAAAAAAGGTATGGAAATGAAGCTAAGGGAAGCGCCTCTTGCCTGGAACCAACGAAATCTCGAATGGTTGCACGGATTGGCTGTAATAACCACCTGAAGTTCGCTCCCCAAACAGACCACTACTACTATTCAAGAGGTAAAAAGTAAAAAGTAATTTTATTTTTTACATTTTCACCATATTTATAAACTTTTTGACTTATTTTTAGGTTTAAAAAGGTTATTTTTCGAATATTTTAATATATTTTTGGTTGAGAATGGATTTTACGCTTACTTCTTGTGCAGCAACAAGTCTTTTACGCAACCTCAAGGGTGAAACGAGTTGTATTTTATACTTTTTCGGACTTGGTAAATAGATGAAAAATTCACTATGGAGTCATCTTTTAGCTCTTTTCTGACTCGCTAAACATGAAAAGATTGCCGAGTTGTTCCTCTTGACTCGTTAAACGTAAATAAGAGGCGGTCGTCTTTAAACTCCTTTCCGACTGCATAAAAGTGAAAATATCATCGGACCCTTGTCGTTTCAGGTTCGTTAATGGTTACGAAATGATGTGATATTGATCACTTTTTTACTTTTTCAGGTTGGTGTCACTACTTACGAAAAGTACTCCTCGGTTGTAATGGCCGGGCAGTTCTTTTGAGCATAGTTTTATACTTTTTCGGGCTCGAGAGACACAACTTTACAAAAAAGGACACCCCTGGAGATTTCTTTTTGCTGTCTTTTAAAACTCTCTAAACATGAAAAGACACCAAGTTTTTCCTTTTTCAGACTCGTTAAAACTTTAATGACATCGGGTTTTGTCGTGATGACACCTCTCAAGCATATGCTATCCTCGTCAAGCTTGCCATCCAAAAATAACCAGGGTACTCGCCAGAAATGGTGGGGGAATAAAGGAATCATAATCATTGTCGTGTCGGCAGTATGTCGCTCTTGAACATGGCACTTTTCTGCATTCGTGTCTGGGTGCGGACATCTCATCTTGTTTCACACTTGCCTCCGTGGGTTTGGGTTATCCTGTTTGACCATTCATCTACTCATCATCTTGTCGTTATGACCCCTGATCATTTGACATCAAATACTGCCAAATCCACTGTTGTGCCGCCAATATGTTCAAGAGAAGTTAACCTCTGCAAAATACTCAACCTCCCTCTGATATCTCACACAAAACATGTTATCCCTCTTTGTCTCGTGTCGATGATGTGGGAAACATTATGGCCACCTTCAATCAAGATCACTTCCTGTCGACTTCAGCTCATTATCCAGGAAGATGACCTAGAGACTCCCTTCAGGTGCCTTAGGGCCTGCATGCCTCAATGGCAGGTTCTTCGTGTTTGACGCGAGGTTTTCATTATTGGCCTCCGATCAAATGATTCTACGGGTGTTCAACACCGGCTCATTGATTCACACACCGTGGATTGTACCTATAGTACCTTGAGGACCATTGTCATTATTGGTGGTACCTCTCACATCTGTTAACAATTTTCATCATTGGCTGGTAATTAGACGATGTTCATGCATGTTCGACTCCAAGTCATGTATTCGCATGCCTAAACTTGTACTCTGTTCAGGTTGAGATGGAGCACAAGACCCTGGATTTTGTTTATTGGGATCCAGGTTGCGATTTGTGGCTTATTATGATCATTACATGACTCATTCACTGGATGGTTGCGACCATGCCTGATTCTACTTATCGATCCCCTCTGGATGGCTACGCCCATACCTTGGATCTAGATTTTTATATACTCTGTTATGGATGGCTGCACCCATACCATATATATCATGTACTTGAGATATCAGTTGTACTTCTTTATGTAGGTTCTCCAGCGGCTGTGTTTTCAGTCACACATGTTCTTGTAAAGCATTTCAATCCTCTCTCTCTCGAGCCTCATGCTTTAGGGGGCATCTGTTACACAGTAATTTGTCACCGTTTGTCACCGTCCCTGCTACCCCTCTCCTGCACCTTGGAGGACTCATTCTGGGACTTGTGAGAAGTGACAAGACTTGAAACCACTTGCATCATTCACCTCTGAATATGAGCTTCACATGCCCTGAAGACATCTCTTGCAGCTTGCCCATAAAAATAGCCCTTTTTGCGTTAGCGCGGGTTCACTGTGTTCTTCCCGCGCCAATGGGGGAAATCCCCCAAAGAGGGCGCACCAGTTAGCACTCTGTCCCAGAGTCGCAATCGCGCCAACCTATTTGGTTAAATTTTTTAACAAATCAGCTTCCGAAAGTTCTCTCCAACTCATTCACCAACTGAATCTATGTTAGGTGAGGATGGTTTGGCTTCGAATATCCTTGAATGGGAATTCGTTTGCCACCCTTCCCTGGAAGTTTCCAAGTGATAAAGCCAAATCCATGATTAATGTGATTGATCTTATCTTTTCGTCTTTCATCTATAAAAGCTTGTCTCCATGCCTTAAGCAAGCTAGAGGTAGTACTGGTGCTGAAAGGAAGATATCAAGAGATTAGAGTTGCAAGAGCCTTCTTTATGTCCATAAGGCTTAACCTAAGTGAAGAGATCTTGTCACTAAAGAGAGAGAGGCTTGTTCCCCATCCCTTCAAGCTTTGAAAGACTTGTGTAGCTGAGCACCCAGCCAAAGGAGGACTTGACATCAAAACTATGGTTGTATTCTCCTTTGTTGATTATTAATAATAAATGACTATCATTATGGTTCCACTCTCATTGTCTGTGTAATGATTGATGTTGAGTTATATCCTTTCTGATTGATGTATAATTGCATTTATTAGATTTCACGCTTGTGTTTGTGTTGTTCTTTTTGTGTGCGAGTGTCCATTCACGAGATCGGGGAGGATTGTGACCGACCAAAGCAAAGGAGTGAGGGCGACGTCTCTTCTACGAACAATAGCGTTGGAATCCAAGTAGGTCTTCATCACCTACCTTTTATTTGCAATTAGGGACTTGCGTGGTAGCATTGTTTGACTATTGCTAGACTCGTTCTGGGCTAGTAGGGATCGCCTCTATCCGTAGAGGGGATTTACCTCTCCAACACCTCTAGTGGACAGTGATTTCCTCATTCAAGATTTTGTGGGAGAGAGGAACCACTTCAGGACCTTCTACCAGCTGAGGAATAGCCACTTAAACAACAGTGACATGTATGGCATCTGGGAGTCAAATCTGCCCATCTACTTCTTACCTTTTGTGAATATCCTTCTTGAAATCATTCACCTCTGTGCTGAGAATTATGACCAAAGCCTCAGAGCTGTTAAGTCTCCATCTGGGAGCATACTCTTTTACATTACTCCTGATTCCATTAATAATATGCTCAACTTCAAGCAAACCTAACTACTCTACCCTTTTTCCATAAAAACCTGCTGGATGAAGGCTCCAAGCTCTCTAGCACTGAGATTGTTGTAGTTGCCAAAACATTCATGAGAGTAGACCACCAACCTACTGGGCCACCTACTTTCCTATATGCAAACTTCAATGAGGTAGGCAAGCTGCTTGTGGACATGATATCCTCTATGCTGGGTTTCTCCACAAATGAGCATATTGATGAAATTGTGTTGGTCCTCCTATCTACATATAGCCTTGGGAAGCCCCCTGCTATAAAATACAACTATGCCAAGTTTATTGCCAACAAAATACATGACCAACTGCTAAGGCTGAACAGGGAAGCAATATTTAATTATTCATCATACATCTATCACCTGTTCATGTACTATCAGACAAATTGCTTCCAATGCCCTATCAAGAAGTTGGATTCACAGGGTGAGAGGAGGTCTGTCATCTTCTGGTCTTCAGTTTTCCATCATGTCCAGAACTCTCCCTATTCCTACTGTGAATTCATTTACCAGTTTGTCTATCCAGTCAAATTCCTCTTGAAAAGAACTCCTCCTGCTAGATTGTCAAATGACATGCAGAAAATATTACAATTGTCCAAGAATTACAAAATAGGTGATTGGTATTTATACCAAAATCACACAGTCATCAAGATCTATGGTTGTGAGCTCTATCCTTACAGGCTCCCACGATATGTGCCTATGAGATTGTTTGCCTTGGAATACTATAGGAAACTCATCAATTCTGATCTTACACACTTTCATATTGCCAAGAAGAAAGCCAATCTGAAATTCATAGACCATCTAGGCCCTTTCATCATGAACAAGAAAGATGGTTGGCAAGAAGCTGATCAAATATTGGGCCAACAGCTTAAACTAAAAAGGAGTTTCTGGTGGGTCCCTTATGACCCTAATGGCTTTATCAGTGCTAGAAGAGTCAAATATAGGCTGTTAGCCTATAAACATTGTCCATATCCACAAATTGAACATTTTTCCAACCAATATGAATGGGTGCCTGGGAAATTAGTGGAGGAATTTACTCAAGAAGAGACAATGGAGCAAACTATGAAATATTTAGAAAAAAATCTTGACTTGGATTCTTTTCAGTAGGTCACATTCAAGCTACCAATCCAAGTCGGAGAAGGCACATCCACTGGTACAGCCCCACAAACCATCCAGCAGGCATCTACAACAACAATAGCCACAGCAAAAGGAAAAGAAGTGATGGATGTACAACAGGAAATAGAGGCAGAACAACCCAGCATTTCAAAAGATCAAAGTCAAGGGAAAGCCCCTTTTCAACAAGTTGAAGCATCCCAAATTCCAGTTTTGCAAACTCCTCTCAATGAAGAGAGAGGAAGAAAACGAGATAGAGAAGAGCCCACACCTCGAAGTGGGTCAACGCAACAACCAGAGGCCAAGAGGCAAAGGATTGACCCTGAGGCTGAAGAAGAGCACATCAGTGAAGAAAGGAGGCATAGCCAGAGTAGAGAAGGAGAATCTAGTCAGCAGACTGCTACCAGCTCATTCCAGCAGGAACAAGCTATGCAGCAAAGTACAGAAGTGTCCTCCTCTAGGTAGCAGGGCAAGCAACCAGCTGGTATCAAAGGAGATTTTATGGAGATTAAGGCACAAAATGAATTCTTGAGAGTTCAACTTTATGATCAATTCCTAAAGGAAACACCATCCAAGCAACAAAGGTTGATGGCAGTGTATGATATCAAGGAGGACAAAATGATTTTGATTCATTTTAAGCCTAAGGTTCCAAAGCCCAAATCAACTGCAGACTACATAAAGACAAATCTAGAGGTCCTCTCCAAGGACATACATCCCATGGATCAAACAGAACTGCACAAACAGACTGTGGAAATGGTGTATGCCACACTTGCAGACAGGGCCATGCTGGTCCATCAGTTAAAAGAGTCACTGAAAAATACAAACACATAGCTAGATTTGGAAAGGATGTCTTCCACTGCTAAGGACAACAGACTAAAAACTTTGGAAGACATAATCATTGATCTAGGACATGATCCTAAAGATCCAAAGGGTATTAAGGCCCTTATGAAGAAAAAGGAGGATGACATTGCTGCACTCAAAAAACAAGCAAAGCTGCCTCCAACCATTCACCCTCAAACAACAGAACTTGCACAGGAAAAACAAGTTGATGAGACCATGGATCTGATTCTTAAAATGAATCAGAGAATATTACAGATGGAAGCAGAATTGGAAAAGGCATTGCAAGACAAGCAAGGGGAGTCAACCTCCCAACCCCCTCAAACTTCTACAACTCTTGGCCCTACTCCTACACAAGCAGCAGCAGACCCTCCTGCCATTCCAGCACCTACCACAACCACATCAGCTACAGAAGCAACAACAGCAACAACAACAACACCAGAATCAAGTATGAGCATGGAGGACTTAATGAAAGTTGTCAAGGAACTTGAAGTTCAAGTGATAGAAATCAATGAAGCCAGAGAAAGACCGGCCAAGCTAGAGGCCAGCTATGATAAGTCCAAAATGACAGTGGCAGAGAAGTAAAGAGAGATAAAATCCTTAGAGACCAGAGTGAAGGCCTTAGAAAAAGAACTTCTTTTGGGCAAAACTCTGGCTGAGATCAAGAAGATTCTATGGGCCAAAATTGGCCAATCAATCCATGACTAATGGAGGTCAATACAGGCAATATATGAGAAAATTGAATTAATAGGCATAGCTCATGTTAAAATACAGAAGGCCAGAACAACACTAGGAATTATGCCTAAGCAGGCTAATAAGATGATACATTTCCTAAATACTCACACCAAGGAAGAATTGGCAGCACTGGATATACGTAGTTGAACAGACACTATCCTAACAGCTAAGAAAGTGCTGACCTTAAGAAATTTCACACAGAGCCTGGAAAGAAAATGTCAGGATATGCAAGCAGAAATAGATGATTTCAGGGCAAAAATAATGGCATTGTAAGATAGAGGATTACCCAGCCTAGTGACTGGTACTGGACAACTGCTATCATATGAGCAATACATCAGAAGGATAAAAAATTATGTTGAAAATCAGATTACAGCATCCACCAGCTCCACAGAAGAAATAGGACCTCCCTCTGGGCAGTCTTTGTATGATAAATTGGAGAATTTTTTTGACGGAATAAGGAACACATAT
>APFE031178186.1:154284-168727 GCA_000404065.3 Pinus taeda | reverse complement strand
TTAGGGACGTGGTTATCCAAATTTCTATAGATATATTGAAGCAGATGAAACGCTCATAAAAATAAGGAGATATTAGCTACCTCCAGCTGATTGGTGGCAGGCAATGCCGGAAGTACTGCCCAGGTGATTCGAGTATATTCCTCCTTTTTGTCATCTTCAGATCTCAGTCATAGTACAGGTCAGCAAAGAATCAAGCACACAGGTATTACAGGAAGCATCAGTACAGTGACTCATCAAAGCACTCAGACAACAGGCTCAACAAATGTAGATTTAGAAACACAACTACAGCCAACTTTATTGATCCAAAAAGTCAAAATTTTCCTGACAGAAAGACAACTGCCATATCAATATTAACTACTATAGTTATTTCTATCATTTATTTCTGTAAGAGAGTTGGTGATGTAATTTATTACACAATAAATCACTGTCTAAATATTTTGTATCCTATTTTTTTATATATATCCCCTCATAGAACGTATTGAGGGTCGGTTGTAGTGAAACTCTCTCAGAAGAGATGCATTGTATATTTCAGACTTTTTGCTAATACAAATTGCTAGTGGAGTTCCTAGTTCCTATACTGTCTGAAGGTGGAAATGAAGGACTATGTTATGTTGCAGAATTCCTATGTCGTTTAATGGAACAATAAGTTATTCTGAACCATGTTTTTATCTTTCTGTGTATGCAAAAATTCACATATGTTTCATGATCATAGTAATAGTGAAAAAGAATAGCTTAGGATTTGTTTGAATACACCCTATGCTCAATCTCTGTTTCTAAATATGTTTTCTTCAGGATTAGCGATGGATATGAATTCTTAATTGCTCATGTTTAAACTAATTCTCTCGCTGTGAATATTGTTTAGGAATTCTTAACTGCTCTTAAACAATACTCTCATTTTCTTCCCTGTTAGCATAGTGGAAGATTCTTAATTGCCTTTCACTCACTAATTCCATAACTTCATCACCTAATAAAAAAAAATTGTTCCACAGATGCCTATCTGGCTTTGCAGCAATACTCTTCCTTCAAAAACATACTTCAGCAGTACACAGTCATGAACTCCATTGCCCAATGGCCCAAACTATTCTGTAACTCATATCTCAGCTATGTTTGAACTCACCAACCAACCAAATCTAAAACAAAATCAGTGCACCATAACTATCCTAAAAATCACCCACCAACAAAGCTAAATTATAAAGAGAGAGCCTTCTCTGGTTGTAGGTAGGCTAGGACCTGTAACTAAAAGACTGGTTAGTAGTTACCTCGGCCGTATTCCCTTTAGGAAGCAGGGAACAACCTGAGTGATAACACCATCTTGACCAAAAACTACTACAACAATGGAAGGCTCTTCATGAATCGTCTATGGATTTTTTGGCAGCGCTTCCCTGATTTGCAGTTTCAAGCTTCGAAGAGCCAGATGAAATTTTTAGATTTTTGGGACCGATTTGAGTATTTCCCTAAGAAATCTACTCATCCCAAGAATAAGTTTGAAATCAAGCCTCACTCATTATTCTTCAGTGATGTAGACAAATACGATCACTATCACAAGTGATTGTCTGCTGTCCCCTCATCAAATAGCTCCGCCACTGTAGAGTGATGTGGGAGATCATGCTCACACATCTGTTCAGCTGTCACATCCTCCGAGCATCCATTTGCTTAATTTTGGTGTAGATTTGGTTGTGATTCCATCAAGTTTTCATATGCATTTTGATAAACAACCCCCATACTCATACTTGGCTAAACCTCCAGATGATATTGTCTTTTGTTCTTCCATTCTGGACTCCACACTTCTTGTGAACAAGGATCAAACCATTGATGAAGTTGGTATTACACATCCAACATGCACTGTCATTCATGAAGAGTATTATTGGGAGCTTGAGCATCAACACTAGGTGAAGGATAACTCCTTTCCATCCAAGTCCCCTCTCTTTTTTCCTCACATTATTGGTGAACCTACCATCCATGATTTCCTATGTGTACCTTCATCTAGAGATGCACCCATTTTTTATTACTTCCAGGACACACCAAATGTTGTTCCATCATTCGACAATAGAGAGGATAAGTTATTCATTGAAAATCCACTTGACTTTTCATCTACATTTTCTGGAAACACATAGGATGAATTTGTTCGCTTCTCATCTACCCCACTGTTTGATTCATCAGATCATGAGGATGTTGATGAAATCATTGATTTTTATGATTGTGGCTGTCATGATCCATTTACTCCCATATTCGATCATGCTCATAATTCTATCGTAGTTTATTTTTCAAAGCCACCAGTTTATGATGATCTATCTGACGGTGAAGTTGAAAGCCCCCATACTGTCAAGGCACTTTAGCCCGAGCTGATGGTTATGTCAGGCCCTCGCTCTCTTAGGGTTAGTCTCACTTCTAATCAGGAAACTTTTGAATAACCCAAGGCTCCTCATCACTCATCTATATGCATTAAAGATCAATCTCAGACACATATCATTTGTCCTCCCCTCCAACTGCATGATCCCATCGCTCATGCATTAAAGGAATATTACATCACAAGCAGACATGTGCAACGCAAGCTGGCTTTGTTTCTTTCGTTTGCTTGTATATCACAATCAAGTGTATGCATATGCTTCAAAGTTTCACAGAGTGTCACATAACACCATGACAAGTCCACAGACCACATGTCATGCACTTGCACTCACTTATGTCCCGTGGACACTTTTAAACATGATGTGTGTTTGTATTCATTGTTATATCTTTCTTGTTTCCTAGTTCGCACAACTGGGTTGCTCATGGACCAGTCATTTACCAACATGGGTCAACCAATGCGTCTGTGGCTACATTGGAAATATCACTTCACATGATCAGGCCTATACATTGTTAGCTTAGGAGTAGGAGTGGTGTTTTCTTTTAGTTTGTTTGCTTGCATGCTTGTTTTCTTACCTACTTTGCTTGTTTATTGGCTTTCTTGTTGCTCACTTTGCTTTCACATCTAATTCTACTTCTGATTTACTTTGTTGTTTGTTTTCTTGTTTTGTTCATACATTAGTTTCACATGAAACCAGGTATGACTCTTGAAACAAGTTGGGTAAAGTACGAGAGGTCTTGTACTCTTATCACTACTTGGTTATCTATCATCCTACCTCTATATGAATAACTTGTTACTTTTAATCCATGATATGTCAAAGGAAAATACGTACTGTTCGAAGTGAACCATGACGAAAAAACAACACTTTTGCACTAACTAGTGTCACCTACTCTAGTCGGTTGTTTTTGGGTTAACCCTTATCATCTCAATCAAGTAGAGTAAGGTGAGGAGGAAAACCTTAAAAAGCATGTCACAGGTATATAATAAAATACTTCTTTGAAGGAACAACCTCTTCTTCTCTCAATAATTCAGGATCCCTCTTCCACCTCTGAAATGAATAAGTGCTATGCACAATTATAAGAAAATAAGAAAAAAATAAAAAGTAACAAATTTAAAAAATGAAAAATGAATCAGGTGAAAGAAGAGAAGGGCATCCTACACAGAGAGGTGATGCAAGTAACTCCGCCAGGGTATTGGCTAGGCTCGTTGGTAGAAAAGTGATGCTTTTGTTCCTGCATGACTTCATCAGGGTACTATTCAGGCCTACTAGTAGTGGAAAAACACTAGAAATGAAACTAAGACTCTGACGATTATGCTCCTTGTACACCAACATACCCCTCAACCCCAATCAAAACAATTGTGTTGCCTTGGCTTGGAATGTGTATCAATCAAATAAGATCTTGGCATATGCTACATCTTACAATCAGGCTAGTGTGAAACCAAGATGAACTAAGAACTAAACAATACTTTCGGAGGTGTTCCACTTCTTTTTCATGAAAAAGGTCCATTCAAAGAACTAGAGTTGTACCAGTGTGTCGCCAAGTGTTGTAGTGGCTGAAACCACCATCCAAAATTTTTCCTTAGCTTCATTTTGGAGCCTCCCTACCAGCCTTTCATAGCACCATGTCTTACTTCTTCAAGTACACATGCTTCAGTGATTTTATTGAAGAAAGACAACCTATCTATCAAATCTTGTTGCATCCCCCTCACAAGTTCTTTCTTCAGACTTGGTCCAGCTTAAGGCTGAGTAGCTACCTTAAGAAATTGTACAATTTTGGAGGGCAGCTACACTTCCCTCCAAAAATTGCACAATTCTATCTAGCAGCCTATTGGGCTCCATAATTGCGCAATTATGCCAATCAAGCTTCATCCATAAAATTGTGCAATTCCTCCCAGTAGGGCTACTAAGCCCAAGAATTGTGCAATCATGGGCAAGGGTCAGTTACTCTACCCAAAAATTGCACAAATCTCCTAGGTAGGCAACCTAGCTCCCTTCCAAAAATGTGCATTTTTTCCCAGCAGTTGAGCAAGCTCTTGCATGTGCAGTTGGTTTGAGAAGTTCCACCCAGGAACAAGGAAACTTGACTTGCATGCATGGGCTTATTTTTCCTAGAATAGCAAAAGGAAACATTAAAAAAGCCTCCCTTGATTCAGGAAGCTATTTTTAGCAGCTAGAGGTTACATGCAAAGATTGTTTTAGAATATTTCCTCCAAGTGTCGCTCTTTGCTAGATTTGTGGCATACACATCATGAGCTTCAAAATTATTTATTCGACGCTTCAGACCTAATTTCTTCCCATCGATCTTGGAGTTCTGACATCCCACAGCATATCCAGGACTCTTCAACACATCTAGCTCAACCATTCATGGGTAAGCAGTCTCAACTTGTCTTTTCCAGCATTTTTGTCACTTTTTGTGCTTTTTCTTGTCTAAGTGTTGTTTGCTTGATTTATTTGAACACTTGCTATTGTTTGCATGCATACTAGCTTGTACTAGCACCATTTCAGTTTTCGTCGTTATCTCACTGTTGTCGCATGCATGAAACTATTTTTCACAAACGCTCGTCGATTTAGCGGCTCGCTTGACCCACATGCATGTTGTTCTATTTTTTGAATATTTCATTCACTGTTTGCATGAATGATTATTCGCTTCTACTTACACTGAGTACCGCCATGCATTCACTTTCACATTTTCTTTCATTTGCTCGTCGGCAGGTCTGGGAAACCTTGGCCAAGACTCTACCTCACCAACATAGGATTGCACAATCTTGAGAGGGAAGGCTCTATCTTCCCCTTAGGAAATTCACATTTCTACCTAGTAACTATCTCCCAAGCCCGATTTGCATAATTATGAGGGATATTAATTGCTGGCCTAGAAAATTGTACAATGCAGTCACTGAGCTTGTAACCATTGCTAGCTAAAATTGTGCATTGTGCAATTCCAATAGCTAACCATGCCTCAAAGATAGCCTAGACTTCTTTTGTGCAAGTTAGGCAGCTAGTTTCCCAGCCTTCCAAAAGAAATTGTGTAATCATTTCTAGTCAATCCCTAGGTATGTGTTATGTCGTTCCCAAATTTTCTTTGGTTTTCGTTGATAGATTTCTTGCCACGCATGTTGCTTTGTCTCTAGATCTAGCAGTTGTTTGTCTACATATTAAAAATTTAGGACCAATGGCCTCTATGAGAGTAGGATCAAATGACACTAATGGAAGTGCAACTACAGTAGCAGTTGAGTGAGTGTATGCAAGTCTACCAATCTATGAAGATACCAAGCTGATTCTAGGCAAGGACATCAAGATGAAGTGGCAAGAGATCAATGATGCATTTTTAGGCACATTTTTTGAAGGCCTCGAAGACCGCCAGGTATACATGAAGATCCACAAGTCCAACTTGTACAGGATTGCATGCGAATACCCCGTGTTCCCATCTGTGGACATGATACACTAGATCATCTTGCACACTGATCCCGAGACAATGACCTTGAGCAGTGTTAGCGGGATGAATATTGCCACCTTCAAGGCATAGGATTAGATGGGATGTATCAGATGTTAGATCCCATGACTATCATGGAGACTCCCTTTAGCTTACCCATCAGAAATGCAAACTCTAGAGACATTCTAAAGAACTAGGTAAAGGAGCTAGCTAGATTTAGAATCACACCCAACCATATCTACAAGATGAAGATAATACGAATGGTGTATCAATAATTAGTCATCTTTGCATGTCGACTATATGGCCAAGAAAGCACGGAAACCTTCCCATAAAGTTGGGTGGTCGCACTGGACCAACTGGCTAGAGAAGGCAAAGTATGCAAATAGTCCAGCTTGTTGGCTCATCAGTTCAAGGAATAGGTAACTAGGGCTTGACAACTACCCAAAGGTATGCAAGAAGAAATCTACATGTCCACCTACATCTTGGGTGCATTTTGTGCCCAACAGGAGTTCTTGAGCTTGAAGTGGGCATGGGCACCATCAAAGACTCCTGTTAACACTTGTTGTAAGATGTTGTCCGAATGGAGCTTCAAAGGAGTTATCACACAATTGTTTGATCATTTTGTCACCCCCTTTTACAAGATGATATTCGAATAGGATCCACCCTGCATGTTGAAGGTCACAATTGAGGCAAGATAGACATAGCTGATTGGTATGCCTCACCATCTGACACCTTCATAAGGATGTACATCATGGAGAAGCCTCTACATGTTCTACCGAAGTTTTCCTTGGACATACTCATCATGCAGGAAGTAGCATATCACATCTCAGCAGAAATCTACATGTCCACCTACATCTTGGATGCATTTTGTGCCCGACAGGAGTTCTCGGGCTTGAAGTGGGCATGGTCATTGGTGGAGACTGCTGTGAACACTTATTTTAAGATGTTGTTCGAATGCAGCTTCAGAGGAGTTATCACACGGTTGTCTGATCATTTTATCACCCCAGTTTACAAGATGATATTCAAGCATGATCCACCCTTCATGTTGGAGGTAACAATGGAGGCACTGATAGACATAGCTAATTGGTATGCCCCACCGTTTGACACCTTCATATGGATGTACAACATGGAGAAGCCTCTACATGTTCTACCAAAGTTTTCCTTGGACATACTCGTCATGCAGGAAGTAGCATATCACATCTCGGTAGGATTGAGAGCTAGGTTTCATCAGAAGAAGAAGGCACCTTAGCTCACTCTTCCGCTGCCCATCACGTTATACGAGATCCAGAGTTTCAAGCATGTGGATGTCAAACCAGAACAAGTGAATAAGTATCCATTCAACCTCCAAAGTTACAATCCGTATGACCCACACTATCTTATGAAAGACCATTGCACGAGAGTACCGTTCAATTGGGTCCATGGGGCATGTCATTAGGTAGAGGAGGACCCATGGAGATATTGTTACAACTCCTGCAGACTCAATGAACCTGTTGGATTTGTTGTGGAATGGTTAGCAAAGCAATGTGAAGTAGCATCCCAGAGAGCACCAAAAGTAGTAGCAACATTAGAGGTGAACATACCAGTGCGCAAAAAGGGCAAGAGGAAGATTTTCAATCACATTGAAGAAGAGAAAAGATGCAAGTTTTGAGTAGATCCACTTGTGGATAAAGTAGCTATGGCCATAGAGGCAAAGAGGAAACAACACGACAAGAAAAATGCACAAAGGCAGAGAGATAAATGGACAACGAAGGAAATAAAGAAGGATTTGCATGAGTTAAAGGAGCAACTCTAAAAGGAACAAGAGCTGCACAAACAGGAGAGGGAAGCACAACAACAAAAGGTACAGCAGGGGGCACAACATGTGCAGATGGATGAAACAGTGCCCATATAGGTAGTGAACTCATAAAAATAGTTGGCATCAGGAAAACAGGGTGAACCATCACAGGAGCATGAATTTGCTTAGGAGATAGAGCGAGTGCTTGAGTAGATGGTGATCCGAATTGGATCCTAAAACACTCTCTAAGTTTTCATGACTACTTCAAATTATGCCAAAAGATTCAAGTCTTAGAAAAATCAAATCTATCATAAGGAATCCTCGTAACAGTCGCAGTTGTGGCTACAACAGAGCAACGAGTACCCTCGATTGAGTGCGCAGACTGTTGGCCCATGGTAACGCGCACTGGTGCAAACTGGAAAAACCAGATGCTAAATCAAGAAACAGGGGTGGTTTCTGATATGCGATTAGCACTATCGTAGGGCATCCCCCTCAGTGAAGGAGGCCTCGAAGCACTCAGACCCAAAATCACTATAAAATTCAGAAAAGTAATTCATTCGGTTCCATAGCATAGGATTCCACAAATTGACAGGATATCAGAAGGCCTCGAGGTGGTAAGCAGTATTGACTGAGTCCCCCCCGATGCCACACATCGAGTGACATGCGTCTGGTGGATGAGAGAGAAAGCTACCCGTATTAGATGGGTAAACATTGTGCGACTTGTCCATTTGATATAAAGGAAAATTGTACGATCTGGGGGACCGAGATCAACGGCGGAGATGCGTCTCGATGACTGACCATATTTGACAAGTCATAAAACAAGATGACAGTGGATTTGAAGTCCAATGTGGATGATGAGTTGGCAAACAATTCATGATTCGTGGGCGATCTTAAAGAAAATGTAATTAACGACGATTCAAAAATGATTCAAGGAATCTCACACCTAGTTCACTGGGAAATAGGTGGCCACCTCCCTACTAGGTGTTACCCAATAATGATGAGGCAGAGCAGAGGAATTCGAATGGACAAAAGTAAGGAAACCAGAAGGCCAAGAAGGGGAAATGAACAATCAAAAAGAACAGACTGGCTTTAAAGCCATGAACTAACAGAAGCAGAGAAGGCAACACAAGAAGGCAGTTAGCTAAGAGCAAAAAACAGAGAGTAAAAGTCGAGTTGACCCAAAGGCAGCATCGAGCCAGACAGAGCTAGAGAGAGTTAGAGAGTTTATGTACTCCATAGAAGGCTTGAGAGGTTCAAGCAAACTCCTCGACATAGGCCTATCATACTACTATGACCATCAGAGATCAAATTTCAGTAAGGAGAGTCTGTGCACTCCATTCCTACTGATTTTTATCTATTTAGTGAGACTCATATTGAGCTCACTGTTGTAAAAGCCCTGCTTGAAAACATAATAGAGAGGCCACCACTGAGAGCTAGACCAGAAGACGTATCCCAAGAGCATTGGGTGAACTCCTTATTAAACTTGTTGTCTTACATGTTTTCATATTATGTTTCTCTCTAACTGCCTCAGTGTCTGTGTATTTTGCAACCTTATCGATCCATTGCAGAAAGTAACATAAGCACATCCATGCACATGAGTCTATAATACCTTTAATTCTTTGTCCTGGATAAATTCCAAATCAAGTGGTATGAGAGCAACTAGGTTACTAATGTTAGACAAGCTTGTGTTGGACCTTGTTGTTGAATGCTAACTAGATCAAAGCTTAAATTAGGAGAAGAAGAGTTCGCTAAAACTAACTTGGAAATTGGAAGAGTCTATTCTAAGAGGAAAATTTCAAAAGAAAATCCCTTGGAATCAGAACCCCAGTTCATGGATAGTTTTATGACCATGAGATCCATGGTGGAGGAAGTTTATAGGGAATTTAAGAAGAATAGAGATGAGGATTCATTAAATTCCAAACAAGACAAGGGAGTAGAATAATCTCTCCTCCATGACAATGCTAAAGGCAAAGGGAAAGAAAAAAAATTTCTCACACCTACTAATAGCCCTGAAAATAAAAACAAGACATGTTTGATTAAAATAGATGTTAAATTTGATTTACCAATATATGATGGAGAGTTGAATGGAGAGAAGCTGGATAACTGGATCATACAGATTGATGTTTATTGTAGAGTGTAGAGCATTGACTCAAACAAGAGTAAGATTCAGTTGGCTAGCCTACGCCTTAGAGGCACTACCTTGGTATGGTGGGAAGGAAGGACACACGGTGACATGAAGAAACATGGTAAGATTCTTTCTGTCTGGAGTGAATTTGTTTCTACAATTAAAAATAAATTCTATTCACTAGCCTACATGCAGCAAGCCATGATGAGCTAGCAAACTCTTCGACAACTAAAAGGGAAAAGTGTACAAGGTCACACCAAATAATTTAGGAAAAGAACTTTGATTCTAGGAATTTCTTTAGACTCAAGTGAGACTCTGTTGAAGTATATAGGTGGTCGACACAGCTACATGAGGCACACTATCCTCATGTTTAATCCCACTAGCATAGATGAGGTATCCGTTCAGGCTACGCATCTAGAAGTTAGAGGTAAGAATGGGAACCCAAAAGTTATGGGATCATCCAAACCAGCCGTAAGAAAAAAAAAGGAGAAAAGAAAACAGAAATGGAAAGATAGGAAGACAAACACTGTACAGAAAAACAATTCTTCATACACTCACTCTAAGAAGGATGGCCATGATGATGAACACTATTGGATTATGCATCCAGAGCTGAAACCTAAGAAGTTAGAGGGCAAGAAGAAGAAGACTATTGTAGCTATTCAAAAGGATTTGGGGTCAGACTCAGGAGATGAAGAAATGATCGCAACCACATGTATAAAAGGTAAAAATTCTAAAGCATATACTCGTAATTCTGCACAATCTAATGATAATGAAGAAAATGAGAGAAAAATACATGAGATTTTTCGTATTCGAGTTATTTCCAATCATTGAAATATTGATACTTTGTTTGATAGTGGCTCACAAGTAAATTTAATTTCTGAATCAATTGTAAAGAATTTGGGATTGCTAACCACACCTCACAAGAAACCATATCCATTAGGTTTTAATTACACTAAAGATTAGTACAACACTAGTACTAGCATTGCCCGATATTCAAAGACCATTTGAGATTGAAACAAATGCCAGTGACTATGCCATGGGAGCAGTGTTGATGCAGCAAAGTAAACCCATATGTTATCATTCTGAGACATTTAATTCCAGGGAAAATTTTAAGAACCTCCCCAAATTTATATGTATAATAAATGGGTGAATCTCCATGGTATATAGGAAAAATGGAACCCAATTTTATCAATAATATAATATGTATATATAATTTTTTGGCGAATCTCTCACCAATCATGGTGAATATTTTACTCAATTGTAAAATCTTGTAAGATCTTGGTGAGTCTTTCACTAAATAATAAAACTTTGTAAATTCATAGTGAATCTTAGCATTGTGAACTCTTAAAGATTTTTTTGGAAAAGTATAAAACCATATATGACAAGAGCCACATGTTGGCAATATCACTATTTTCTTTTCACATTTCCACGACATGGAACTTCTTTATAAAATTATAAAAAAACTAACCAAGTCCCTTATAATATGTAGGTAAGCTTATAACATAGTATGATACCTGTACTATGCTTGTCTTCATTCAAGTGTCGTAGCTGCTATACTTAACACTGTGAATCACAACTCTCTCAGAACTCAACTCTATAGTGTAATTAAAACCTTTGGGAAATTGAATCTGACAACTCTATAAAAAGGATTAGTGAAATAGAAGCTTTTACGAACAAGCCCACTAACTATCACTACTAAACAATCAATCTAGACTATGAAGTCTTCCATCTTGATCACAATCTTGCTCACGATCAAGGGAGTGTGACCACTTTGCCTAACATAATGACCATCATAGCTTCTAATAATAAACAATCACCTTGTAAGGACATCCTAGCTCATGTCTCATGAAATTTATTCATCAATCTTAACTGATATAAATCTTATAAAGACAATATTAGAATCCTCTCCAAATTCACTATTAATACAAGGGTAAAGGAAATTTTCTAGCTCAAGGCACTAGCCAATACCAACTTTGGTATTTGTGACCCCTTTGTGGGGATGCACCTATCCTACCCCGTTGAGTTTATTCCTTGTAACATAGTTCAAGGATCAAAAGACTTTCCAATCTTCCTACTCCATTATACACACTTTATATGCTATACATAGTGAATGGAAAAGAAGCATTATATAACACATAATTTCATAGAAGGAAGAAAAATCTTAGCCAGTTCAATATCAAAATCTTAACCACTTATTAATAAAGAATAACAAGTAATGTAGTGAATTGTTCCAAGTTATTTATTTACGAGCTATAAATAATGCAGTGGAATGGAAAATATTACTTAGGAAACCCTTCAATATTTTTTATTAGTATGTCTGTGCATGGACATATGAAATTAAGAGCATTGTTGAATACAAAGTTTCCTTTTCTCTTGACTCCATTTTTACAAATCAGTGAAATCAGTGACACTTTGAATCTCCTTTCCTGTGTGGATATTTTGATAAATAAACATGAAATAAAAGTCACTTCAATTTTCCTTTCCTGTGAAGGATCACATCCATAGTTGATTAGTAAAAGATAATCTACTATATCTTATGTTCAAGAAACTGACTGCAATCTACAGTGGAAACAAGACCTCAATTCTTATTCTAAATTTGAATATCTCAGGACAACATAAGAGATAAAAATGCATATGGTCTTAGTAGCTAGAAAACAATCACTCCATCATTACAGGACCACCTAGATTTCGGCACTTAATCTAAATAATGGCTCTAGTTGCAGTGCTTATTTGCATTGACACCATGGAAAAGCAACAACAATGTTTCAAAGCACACTTATTTGAAAAGTTGTAACATTCCGAGAATATTTAATGATAGCATCTGAACCTCGTAGCTATGGTGGGGAAACTAGGGAACTAAAACCTTGGAAGATATCTCATACTAAATCTAAGAGAAAAAACAAGAAAGGGAAAAAAACAAAATCTGTAAATCAAGCAATGAATTGTTTACAAATCAAATACAATTCCTTTAACTAACAGTTAAATTGTGGTGATATATTTAAATATTTAGTAAGAGGGGAACTTCAAACCATGGAATATTACCTTTTTCATTACTGTCATCCCTCAGTGACTGAGATTACAAATCAATACTTATGGAAAGATTGTAAGAATTTCTGTGAAATAATAAAGCATAACCTCTATTTTCAAGCAAAAAAATCAAGACATTGTTACATCAAGAGCCATAATTGATACATAATCAACGAATCAAGTCCTTGTATGGCACAAGCTTATTTCACAACCTCTATTTTCTCAATAACAAAATCAAGACATTGTATGTGGTTATTCCCAAAAGGAAACTGCATTCTAATTTGGAAGAGGATCTTATCAAAAGACATGGATTTATTCAAAGCTACAAAGCCTAATGGGTTACTGAAAAATAAGTTGGAATATGGGATCATGATACTTAAATTGAAAAAATATGCTTTCTTTTTAGAAACATCACAATTATACAATGTTTTTTGAAAGCATTAGAATTTGAAATTGGGCCTTTCTATCAAGACAAATTTTCATCAACAGAATGTACTTGCCTACCTGAAATGTTCTAGATATCCAAGAAAAACTTGAAAAGCATAAGAGAACTTAGCATAATGTACTTTATTTCCTTCCTTAACATTCTTAAAGAGTTGAGGTTCCCCAAGCAATCAGGTAACTTTCGAAGGAAATGATAGTTAGTAATAGTCCAATTCACAACTGAAGATGTGTCACAAATATGACGGGGCATCTCCTCCAAATCACAAAAGTGTTCTAGGTTAAAATCTAGCATTATTGGAAGCTTAATGCTTGACTGGGTGTTATTGAACCCATAAATTTTTCCAATCTTCACTAAAAGCTTAAAGATAGCTTCTCTATGTTCTACATGACTTTACTATGCTCTTGAAGTGGGGGCACATGCAACCTCTCCAAGTGAATAGTCTTAAAATAAGTGAAGATAAGGCCGATAAATCAGTCAGTGTGGATCTCTTTAACCCATAATTGAATACTATGTTTCTCTTGAACCCATAATTGCATACTATTAGGACTTTCAAATTTTTCGTGGAACTCAAAAATGTTGGAAGAAAGTATTTGCTTCTAGAAAACAATAAAACTAAAGCCTCTGCTTGAGGATAATTGATGTCACACCACTAATAATTCTCCATGGAATCTGTATAGGTAAACCGCAAATGCAAAATTCCATTAGAATATTGTGTTTATTGAATACACGAATGAAATCATTGCATTTCTTTAAAATATCTTTTCAAAATTACTGAAATTACATATCGATAACCTAGTGGGTGTAGGATAAAATTCACTTGTGCCATTCACAGAAAGCATGATAAAAAACCTAATACTATATATAAAACTAAGAGGAATTCAAATTCATCACTTATAGGGACCTCGTAACCACCCTGCCAATACACAAGTATGTTCCTGTTTGCAGTTAGAAATATTACCCAAATTACAATATGTTTACTCTAGCCTATGTTGGAAAGTTATAAAAGGATGACTAGTGCAATCAATCCATTCCTTTAAGCCATGGATTTGTTTTAGTTTAAAACATAAGTATGCAAATATACTTGTCCAATGTCTATGTTTTGACCATTCACCTTAAGATGTTTTTACAATATAATTTCCTAAGTCTATTTAATATCTTCATTATCATAAAAACCAACCTATATCCATCTAACTCCACATCTACCACTCTTAGGGGGATGAAATCTATTTATCCCTCTGAGCACTTGGTAGACCCAGAATTAAGATGGATCTAAGATAAAATTTCCCCTTTAAATAGT
>APFE031178186.1:66665-153930 GCA_000404065.3 Pinus taeda | reverse complement strand
TAAATATAAGGTGACTTATGGAGTAAATATAAAAAAAATGTTTTATTTGTTTACCATACCTCTAGTTTATTTATATTTTTATTAATTTACCATACCTCTTTTACAAATATGGTATTTGGCCCACAGGATTCACTTAAATAAAACCTCTTTTTTGAGCCTTCATAAATAGAAAGAAGATTATGGACTAAATATAAAAAGAGGTTTCATTTATTTACCATATGTCTAGTTTATTTATATTTTTATTTGTTTACACCCTTGCATGTCTATAAGGTGACTTATGGAGTAAATATAAAAATGTTTTTTGTATTTACCATACCTCTCATTTATTTATATTTTTATTAATTTACCATACCTCTTTTATAAATATGGTATTTGGGCCTTTGGCCCATAGGATTCACTTAAATAAAAACCTATTCTTGAAAATGGGCGAATGGAAGGTTGTAACTCCTAATTTCAAGGCTAAATTTACCTTTTTTACCCTCTCCCTTAAAATAAGGTGGGCTATTTGAGGTGATTTGTAAAAATGTACTATGATACAAAATATTCGCCCACTAAAAATTTAAAACCCCTTAATTGCACCTAAGGGCGAACATTTGCCCCTAAAATTCCATGTTTAATTGCACAGTAGTTAACTATCCCGCATATGATAAAGAATTGTATGCATTAGTACAGAGTGTGAAAAATTGGAAACATTACTTAATGGGCAAAGAGACAGTTATACATACTGATCATTAACCACTTCAATATCTACACTCCCAAACTTAGCTGCAGTAATCAAGACACTATAGATGGATGGGTTTTCTACAACAGTTTCATTTAGTCATCAGATATAAAAAGGGCATGCACAATAAAGTTGCAGATATGTTGTCCAGACCAATTATAAATGCATATACTATACTTAAGCATAATTCAATATTGCATGAGAGCTACATTGAACAATATGCTCAAGATATATATTTTAAATATGTATATGCAACTTTAAGTCAAGGCAAACGAGTAGAAGAATTGGATTATCATGTTAGGGACCAAATCTTGTATCATTTTGGGAAGCTATGCATTCCAAAAACTAAAAGAGTAAAGATAATTCGAGAAGCACACACACACTTCTATAATATCAGGTCACTTTGGTGTAAGTAAAATAGTTTCACAACTGCAAAGATTTTTTTATTGGTAAAAAATAAATGAGATGGTTTCTAGATATGTAAGAGGGTGTACCATGTGTGCTAAAGGCAAGCCCAGCAACAGAAAACTAGGTTTGTACACTTCACTGCCAGCTCCTTCTCATCCTTGGGAAAGTGTTTCCATGGACTTTGTTGGAGGACTGCCTAAATCTAGGAAAGGTCATGAATATTTATATGTTGTTGTGGATAGGTTCAGCAAAGTGTGTATTTTAATACCTTGTAACAAACACATTATAGCTGAAAAAACTAAAAAGTTATTCTTTCAACATGTATGGATTCATTTTGGATTACCCACTTCCATAATATATGATCAAGATACTTGATTTGTTGGGAAATTTTGGTCAAGTTTGTGGGAATTGAGGGACACCTGGCTAAAGAAGAGTACAACTTTTCATCTACAAACAGATGGACAAACAGAAGTGGTCAACAGGACAGTCATCCAATTTCTTAGAGGCTATTACAGTAAGCATCCCAAACTTTGGGATGAACATTTATGTTATGTGCAGCATGCTTACAACCGAGCTAAACATTCTTGTACATAGAGATCTCCTTTCGAGACCTGTTTTGGTTTCACACCAAGGTCTCCCTTAGATTTTATCTTTGGTAAAGACATAATAGTTGATGGACATAGTGATGTGGACAAGGAAACCAAGTTCATTGAACAAATCCAAGATATTCACCAAGCAGTACAGGAATAGCTAGAAAAGATCCAAGACAAGTACAAGGCAAGGAATGACAAGCATCAGATGGATCACAATTTCCAAGTTGGTGATCAAGTCTAGCTGTATATGAGCAAAGATGGAATGCAAGGTGAAGGTAAGAAGCTGAAGCCAATAAGGTATGGACATTTCAAGATATTTGAGAAAATTGGTTAGAATGCTTTTTGCCTTGATCTACCAGCTTACATGCACATCTACTCAGTCATTAATGTAGATAGCTTGAGACTATTTGAACCTTCATTCATCGAAGATCCTAAAGAGCAAAGTCAATTGCCTTCTATTAATGATCTGTTGCTTGAATATCTTAACGAATCGTAGGAAGATATAGTTCTGAGCAGGAAAGTAAGAACTACGTGTAGAGGGGATGATGAATACCTCAGGGTTGGACTCAAAGGTTCAAAGCCAAGTAGTGCGAAATGGATAGAAATTGAGCAAGTGAGGAAGAAATACCCTCACTTCATTGATGCTTAAAAGAAAAACCAACTTTTTGTGGTCCAAAACCTTTTTTAGTGGGAAGGCCATGGTCAGAATTGGATCCTAAAACACTATCTAAGTTTTCATGGCTGTTTCAAACTACTTTGCGAAGTGGATGAAGAACTAGGAGAAGTGGGGGTTATATGAGGATGAAATGATACTTTAGCACATGTAGGAATATAGCTTTGTTGAACTACTTCAGCACCTGAATCTGAGAACTCTCCTTGTTGTTCTTGCTTCTTCAAAATCTTAGGAATTAAATTGGGGTTTTCAAAGACAGCTAGGGGATTAGGGTCGGGGTTTGACCTAGTTTAACGAGTTTTCTTCCTTGGAGCCAGCTTCTGAGTTTTTTTTCTTAATTTTTTATGAGAAGCTTATAGTCATAGCTTTCTAGAGGTACTTCCCAGAAGATTTATCTGAAAAATAGGAAGCTTGTTTCCTTTCAAGTGGCAATTTGAAATAGAGTCCCCAGCAGAGTCGGCAATGATGTTATCACTCAGGTTGTTCCCTGCTTCCTAAAGGGAATATGGCTGAGGTAACCACTAACCCGTCTTTTAGCTACAGGTCCTAGCCTACCTGCAACCAGAGAAGGCTCTCTCTTTATAATTTAGCTTTGTTGGTGGGTGTTTTTTAGGCTAGTTATGGTGCACTGATTTTGTTTTAGATTTGGTTGGTTGGTGAGTTCAAACAGAGCTGAGATATGAGTTACAGAACAGTTTGGGCCATTGGGCAATGGAGTTCATGACTGTGTACTGCTGAAGTATGTTTTTGAAGGAAGAGTATTGCTGCAAAGCCAGATAGGCATCTGTGGAACAATTTTTTAAGATTAGGTGATGAAGTTATGGAATTAGTGAGTGAAAGGAAGTTAAGAATCTTCCACTATGCTAACAGGGAAGAAAATGAGAGTATTGTTTAAGAGAAGTTAAGAATTCCCAAACAATATTCACAGTGAGAGAATTAGTTTAAACATGAGCAATTAAGAATTCATATCCATGGCTAATCCTGAAGAAAACATATTTAGAAACAAAGATTGAGCATAGGGTGTATTCAAACAAATCTTAAGCTATTCTTTTTCACTATTACTATGATCATGAAACATATGTGAATTTTTGCATACACAGAAAGAAAAAAACATGGTTCAAAATAACTTATTGTTCCATTAAACAACACAGGAATTCTGCAACATAACACAGTCCTTCATTTCCACCTTCAGACAATATAGGAACCAGGAACTCCACCAGCAATTTGTATTAGCTAAAAGTCTGAAATATACAATGTATCTCTTATGAGAGAGTTTCACTACAACCGACCCTCAATACATTCTATTGTAAATATTCCCCCATAACTCATTGTAAAGGATTTTGGTCATCCAAGATTTCGATAGGACTATCTTAGAGAGAGCTTAGACAATATTGTAATGAGCCTTGGCTTCTCCACTGCGAAGAGCTAGTACATCTCTTTGGAGGAGCAGGCGGTTGTAGCTGTAACATTCCGGTTTTGATCGGACTATCTTAGAGAGATCTTGGACAATATTGTAACAAGCCTTGGCTTCTCCACTGTGAATAGCTAGTACATCTCTTTGGAGGAGCAGGTGGTTGTAGCTGTAATGTTCCGCTATCAGAACTAGTGGTTGGACATGGATGTATTGTATGACTGGAACTTACACTTCTTAATATAACAAGAGCCAACACGTTTCATGCATATGTTTTATTGTATTTCAGCTATCTGTTTACCCTAAATTATATATGTATTTGTTTTCTTACTTATGCATGTATATCTATTTTTGTGTATGTATGTATGAATATTTCTGAAATGTGATGTTGGTTTAACCATCACTTTGGATTTCTAGCTAAGTTTCTTTCCATGTTGCGATGCATCCTTGCTCGTGTGTTCCCTTCTTAACTCTGTGCTATCACAAATTTCCAAGGGGCACACTCATCTCAACCCCCATGTGTTAGAACCTCTCATGTACCTTCCTTGGCTCATTGCATATGTCACACCTTTGCTACCAACAGAGTTATCTTGCTTGCCTCTGTGCGAAACCGCGGTTAAGGCATTGCTGTACAACCCACCACTGGGACTCCTACACCAAACGGTCTGAGGTTTAATTGGGAATTATTACCAAGGATATCCTCTGACATGTTAGAGGATCCATCATCATCAACAACTTTGTAGAAGTTTCATAGCATAGACAAGATTCTTTAATGCATCATGGATATGGATGTAATTCACATCTAACATGGATGGGTGTAACATTCTCCTTCCAAAAATGGTGATGTAGATTCTTTATTTGGTTTTAATCTTTCCTTTCTCATCTTCTTGCATGAGGATCTCTTCCTTATCAAACAACTAAAGTATTGACTCTTGCATTAGAAAGAATGGTTCCAGGTTTTAGCACTAGGAATTAAAGCAACAAGAGTTCCAACATGAGAAAATATAAGGGGTTTTTTTTTGGAAATACACAATGATACCCAGAGGTGGGCAAATCAATATCACATTAATTTAGATTATTTTCATTTTATAAATATTAAAAAGGAAGGCATGTCACACAATAAACCATTAACATAATGTATGAACAAAAACATAAAAGTGGAAACCCAAACAAGGAGAAAACCTCTTGAATGCTCTTGTAATTATTTTAAATTTATTACAATCTCATAGGAATCACCTGGGAGGAAACCAATCCATTGTAAGCACCAAATAACAATATTGTAGGCTTCAAGTTGTTAAGAATATAAGGACACGAATCCTCTATAGCACCAGCTTACTGTTTCGTAGCGACCAACTTGCTAATAGATGACAACATTGATCCTCTACAATTAAACTCAACTTAACACTTTGTTGTTCACTATTGACATGCCAATTTTTAAGCTTAAAATGATGATCTACCTACTTAGTAATGTGTACCTAAACCTACACCCTTTCCTTTGTTGTTCTGGAACTTATTTAGCTATTACAAACTTCATGTCTATTTTTTGCCTCACTTTAAGATGCCCTACATGCATGTAGCCTAGATAAACTAGGGCTCGACATCCTCCAAGACCAAAATGGGTAAAAACATGGAGTACCACAAAAATATAACTAGAAAATTCATCTTGTAAATCCTCCTTTCCTCTTTATTCTTTAGTTTCGTCCTTTCTCCCTTAGCTTGGTTATGTCCCCCTTAGCCTAACCCTATTTTACTTAGCTTAGTATTTTTCCCCCTCATCGTAGTCCTGTCTCGTTCAAAATAACAATACTCTCCCTCATCTCTTGATAGTCCCCTTCATCCTAGCCCTGTTCTCCCTCAACCCATCCCCATCTCCCTTATCTCAGCCCTGGGGTCACCTCAAACATTATTCCTCACATGGAACTCTAAATTGATTTTTTATTAGCCTATTTTTTTCCCTAGGGTTAATCCTCTTGAGTCTTTATGTAGAAATACGGTGATAAAATTGCAACTACTCAAGAAATTTAATATAAATCAAGAGACACAATTCTACTTTACTCCTTTATGAAAATTAATTCACAATTTAGTAGATTATTCAAAAACACTAATGAATCACATAAAAATGTATGCATATTTATCTAGGGAAAACTATCTAGTAAAAACCCCTTAAGTCGCATTAATTAGATGAATAGAGACTGTACTACAATTGCTTGCTTGCTCTAAGGTCAACGTGCAAGTGAATAATTTTTCTCGATGCTCAAATGAGAAGGTCTAAACCAGAATTAGTTGATTTTTTCCTCCACCTGAGCTCATATTTCCTTTCCCAAATCCTCAGGAATTAGGTTGCTATTTTTTATGAATTTTCCTCCAATTAATAGTGTAATTCCCAAGGATTGTCCATTGATTGCAGGCAACATTTGTACACTCAAGACTAGTGTACAACTGATGTTTCACTTCCTTGGAATCTCCACCATAGCTGAGCGATTCAAATTCCTTACATGTAGGATATATTTTTGGTTGATTGAACAGTTAATTGGATGATCTCTGAGTTAGATTATTGTCCCATTGCACAACTGACCTCCAACTAGTTCTATCAATAGTTATAACTAGTTTAACTAAATACGTCTGGAAATAAATGAATTGGATTGCTACAAATAAGAAATCACACATTCATAATTGAAATCCAAGCCCTCTAAGTAAAATTTATTGAGCTAAATCAGTGACAAGAGCCATGTCACCTTAGTTAACTTCGTCCAAGTTTTCTGCTAATGTGGAAATTTATAATTTATTCAATTTGACCAAGACTAAGTCAAATTGAGCCTTTCTTGCTACACTTCTCAAAACTCCCTCTTAGCAAGAAAGGGATTATCAATCACCCCTATCCTGCATCTATGGAATTCAAACTTTCCTCTTAACAAAGTATTTTCCAAGATGTCAGTATCTTGTTCCTCTTTCAAAATGTATTGTAGCAGCATTATCCTCCACAGCACAAAGTCCTATAAATGAAGATACCAGATGTCTATATGCTTGGATCGATTCTGAAATACTGGATTCTTAGTGAGATTAATGCAAATTTTATTATAAAAATAGATCATAGTTGGATCCATATCCTCACCAAATAGTCCCACAAGTATCTTTGTCATCCATATTTCCTCACATGTTGGTTGATTTGTAGCCATGTATTTAACTTCTTTCAAGCTAAGTGCCAGAAATCTCTATTTCTTGTTGTACCCGAAAATTGTTACAGAACCAACACTAAAAATTCCACCTAATCTACTCTTTCATTAATATGAAAACCGTACCCAATCTACATCTATAAAGCCACACAACCTCACTCCCTATGTCTTTTTGTACCATAATCCATACCGGGTAGTGCATCTGAGGTACCATAAACAATTCTTATCTTCCTTCCAATAAAATTTGGTTGTCCTAACCATAGATCAGCTCATCTGGTTGATTTCAAATCACATATCTATTTATGTTTTCATAAGATATGTCATTGAACCTACTAGCTGGTAGTAAATGGTAGCAACAACCTCTTCACTTGAAGTGACATTCTCCTTCCTCTAGTTGGTTGCTATAGGTATATCCATGGGCTTACAACTCTCCATAAGGAATATCCATAGTATCACATTGGCATAATTGTATTGGGACACAAAAAATTCCCCATCACATTGCCATACTGCTAACCCAAGGAAGTAGTGCATGAGATCCATGTCTTTCATCTCAAATTCCCTTGCAAGGTCCTCCTTCCAAGAGTTGATCAACTGGTCATCACTTGTAAATATTAAATCATCAACATATAAAAAAGTGATAAGAAATCTACCTTCTAACAAAATATGATAGAGGTTCACATCCACTTAACTTTTAGTAAATCCCAATCTAGTGAGATAACTATCGATCTGAATGTACCAAGCTCATTGTGCCTATTTGAGACTGTAAAATTCTTGCTTGAGTTTGCACACATGAGACTCATGATGAAAGGTATCAAAACCTTCTGGTTTCTCTATGTACACTTCCTTCTCAATAACAGAATTGAGAAACATTACATTTACATCCATCTAGTGGATATTCCACCCCATCTGCACAACCAATGCAAGAATTGATCTAATTGATGAATACCTTGCTATGAGGGCAAAGGGTTCCTCATAGCCAATTCCCTCAACTTGAGAGAATCCTTTGGTCACAAATCTACCCTTATACTTCTCTATGCTTTCATCTACTACATGCTTAACCTTTAAGATCCATCTAAAACCAACAACTCATTTATCTACCGATCTTGGGACCACTTCCCAAACATTGTTCTTCATGATGGATTTGTATTCTTCCACCATTACATCAACGCAAACTGGTTTTTCAGCTTCTTCCTCAAAAGAGGATGGCTCAGTCTCTACAAGCTCAGTCATTAGGGCCATGTAGCTAGTGTACCTCTAAGGTTACCTCCTTTTCCTGAGAAAATTTGAAGGTGATCCCACATTCTACCTTGTATCCTGTACCAATGTATCAAATTCCTTGGTTCTCCTTCTACCTTCTCTGGATGTTTCTTCTTGATTCTATGTCTCTGCTTTGCCTCCTCTCTACTCCTCCATTTATGGCTACTCCACAACTTCCTGAGACTACTCTTGAGGGTCCCCCATTGGAGATAAAAGCTCCTCTTCTGGTAGGATTTAAAGCTCTCTCTCATGAGAGCATCTCATTTATTTCTCCTCATCAAAAGTTTCATCCCTTCTCACAACTATCATTCTGAGGGAAGGTAAGTACAATCAGTAATTGTGTGGATTTTTGGTGTAACCCAGAAAAACTACCAACTCTTCTATCAACTCAAGTTTCTTCCTCGAATATTTGGAGACATGGCAGTAAACAAAGGCTCCAAATTTTTTGGAATGAGATACATCAAACTTTCTCCCTGAGAAAGCATCCTCTTATGTAATCATACCAAGAATCTAATGAGGACTCTGATTCCACAAGTTGATTGTTTCTTTACATGCCTTTGCCCGCAAATGCAGTGGCAAGCCTTGGTCATGCAACATAGCTCTTGCAGATAACAAAATGTTATGATTATTCCTCTCATGTGGCCCATTTTGTTGTGGGTTATAGGGAGCTAACGGTCCTCTTAAAATTCCTTCTTTGGAAAAAAATTCCTTAAAGTCATTCAAAAAATACTCACCTCCATTGTCTCTCCCAAGAGCCTTCACCTTCCTGTCAATCTCTTTCTCAACTAGTGCCTTGAATTCTACAAATTTTGAGAATGTCTCATCCTTATTTTGCATTAAGAAGATCCAACACTTTCTTGATAAATCATCAATAAAAATAACATAGTACTTATGTATGGTAGTGCAAGTTGTCGAGAAGGGTACACAAACATCAAAGTGGAATCACTCCAAGATTGCATGTTCTTCGTTTCCTTGATCATGGAATGTGGATTTTACATACTTCGGAAAGGTACAACCATTGTAGAAATCATGGTTCTCAAGCTATCCTTTACGAAGGCCAGTAAGCGTATGCGTTCCCAATTTGGTAATTTCTACCTCCCATTCACTAAGTCCTCGTAGTTATGCCAGCTTTGGGAAGGACTAGAAGATCTAGGCTCACCAGGTCATCTTCTGCAACATTCACACCAACCCCTCCAAGATCATCTTGAACTTGTGTAAATATTGTGAAATATTGTGGAATAGTATCATTCTTCTGCATCTTGATGTTTCAAATTTTTTCTTTGAGGGACAATTTTGTATGGTGACTGGTACTCTTGAATAGCTCAGTTAGTTCCTTACACATTGCGAAAGGAGCTTCTTTTCCATGGATATTTGAGACAAACTAGTCTCACACTCCCTCTAATATTATTCTCGTCACCTTGGCTACATCTTTCTTCCATTAGGATAGGTTATGGGCATCAAATGATCTTGGTTGTAGAATGTTTGTCATGACATATTTTAGCAATCCATTGTCATCAAGCACTGCCTCCATGTGATCATTCCATGCAATGGAATTCGAGCTGCCTTCTAAGGCATACACTGATCTCAGTCCGTTAAAGGTCATTCTCCCAGCGCTGAAGAAATCATGCTACACTGAAGCTTCAACATCGAACCTCCTAAGTAACAACTTCAAAATTCTTGTTCTAATGTGAATCCTTCTTTTATAACATGTAGAAATATGACGATAGAATTGCAACTGCTCAAGAAATTCAATCTAAATCACAAGACACAATTCCACTCTACTGCTTTGTGGAAATTAATTCACAATTTAGAACAAAAATTGCAAACATGCATCTATCACATACACAAGTGCACAAATTTATATAGGGGAAACCATCTTGTAAAAACCACTTAAGTGCGTTTTCATTAATCATACGAACATAGAATGTATTACAATTGCTTGCTCACTATGAGGTCAAACTACAAGTGAATAATTTTTTTCTCTGCTCAAATGAAAACCTATGACCCATACATAGTCAATTTGTGCCTCCACCTAAGCTCCAATTTCCTTGCGTAAATCCTGAGGAATTAGGCCCCTGCGTTTTAGGAATTTTCCTCCAATTTATTGTACAATTCCCAAGGATTGATCATTAGTAGCATGCAACACCTGCTAGTCTACAACTGATGTTACACTACCTTGTAACATTCACCACACCTAAGAAATTCGAATTCCTTGCATGGATGAGCTATTTTTGGTTCATTAATTAGATAACTAGATGATCTCTGAGTTAGAATACTATCCCATTGCACAATTGAACTCCAACTAGTTCTATCAACAATTAGAACTAGTTTAACTAAATGTTACTGGAAATAACTTAATTAGATCATTACAAATTAGCAATCACACATGCATAATTCAACTCCAAGCCATTTAACTCGGATTTACTGAGCTAACTGACTGACAAGAGTCATGTCACCTCAATTGACTATCTCCAAGTTGTTTCCTAATGTGGAAATTTCAAATTTACTCAATTTTACTAAGGCTAAGACAAATTGAGCCTTTCTTGCTACACTTCTCAACACACTATGCTTTTCAACCTTTTTCCATGTCGTTGACTTCTCTTTTTTCCAAATTTTCTCCCAAAATGCATGCATTTCAGCTTATGAGTGTGGTTGGAACGTTACAAACACATGCGAGACACTTATTCCATGTGGTTATGACTGAGATTGCATAGTTTTGTCCATGCAATTAGGGGACTTGTTCTAGAGACTTATTATTCCCAGGAGACCAGTTCAACTCATGGCCTTATTTCATCTATTAGAGCTGGCTAAGCCACATGAGTGACAAGCTCCCTTAACTTCACTTCATCATAGGTGCCTGCATTCATCCTCATACGATTTTCCTTCTTCCTATTTATACTGGGATATGTTAGAGGTTCATGTGAGTGAGAATGTGTGAGCTAAAAATCATAGTCATAAGCTATTATTGTGATGCAATTTTGAGAGGTTCATGCTATTTTGAGTCCACATTTTTTATAGTGGGGAGACCCTACTGCAATTAGGAAAGGAACGCAAAAGTTGAAGGTGTAATGATGTATTCTTGATTATATGGTTAATCAAGATTCATGTTCCATTCCTTTATATCAATGTTTGTATTCATTTCATTTCATGCATTTCTTGATGTTTTGAGCTAATAGTCTTCTCTAGAAGACTACTTGATGTCTTTGTTTGTTTATGCTTGTCTGTAGGCTGGGGCTTGATAGTAGAAGAGAGAGATAACTTAATTGGTGTGATAGGATTTTGCATCAAGCCTAAAACCCTTCACCAACCTGCAACAAGGCAAGGTACTTCCTTAAACCCTATAGCATTAGAAACTACATGAAGATTGTTTGCATGATCATTTGACTTGGGTATTTTTGTTGTCTTGGGTTAGCCACATCTTTTTCTCGACTGGTGATCCTACTAGGGCATAGTATTGTGAATAAATGGCTCCTTATGTGTATAGTTTACCACAACATGATTGACTAAATGAGCCACACCAATGGCATATATACCCTAAAGTATGGGGGTTATATGACCCAATTCATCTTGTAACTTTGGCCTTAAAAATTTCAATTAGTTAGGATTTATGATAGGAATTGACTTGAGGTTGACTTTTGTTTATAAATATATATATTGAAAAAGATAATTTATCTTCAAATGTCAAAAGTTACAAGGCATGTAGCCTATCACTTAAACAACCATTTAATGTGCCATCTGTTTAGGAAGTTTACCCTTTGATATGAACTTGTCTTTAACATTAATAACAACCTTTTTCCAATAATATTCCCCTTTGTTATTGATGGGAAAACTTTGATATCATTTGTTTCTTACAATTTCTTCCCCTATCTACATTTGCTCACACTTTGACATTAATAGAAAATAGTTGTTCTCTCCCCCTTGACATCAATAGCAAAGGGTTTCTCCCTTATCTGTATTCTCTCCCTCTTTTACATCAATAGAAAAGAGATGCTCCCCTTGAGTTTTTTCATTCTTTTTTGAGATATAGGAGATATCACTCCCAACTTTTGTCTGAGATATTCAAAATATTCTCATGTTAGAGGTTTGGTAAAGATATGAACAATATATTCTTTGGTGTTAATATATTCCATCTTCACATTCTACTATGGGACTTGTTCTCTGAGAAAATGATACTTGATTGGAATGTGTAATTCCTTATAAACATGATATGGAATTGACAAGTTGAGTAAATATGATGAATCTGATGTGTTCAATTCAACACTTTACAAGTCTATGATTAGGACTCTACTATATTTGATAGATTCATGACATGATATTATGCTAGAAGTAGGAATGATTGCAAGATATCATTGAGCACCAAAGGAATCACATATGTAATAAGTAAAGAACATATTTTGATACTTAAAGGAACACTTGAATTTGGTCTTTGGTATCTTAAGAGTATATATTCCACGTTGAAAGCATACACAAACACATATTTTATAGCTAGTATTGATGATATAAAAAAACATTAGTGGAAGTGCATTTTTCATAGGAGAGTGTCTTGTGTCTACAACTAAAGCTAAATACATATTACCAATAGCTTGTTGTACCAAGTTCCCTGGATGAAACAAACTTTGTAGGACACCAAAGTTGAATATGACCAGTCAATAGATCAATTGCATATAATGCCTAGAAAGAATTACACATCTCCCGCAAAATTTGAAAAGCATTTATTAGAATCATTTATTATATTTAAAATAATTTTTTATGCCATATTTTAAGACCATATAAAAGATAGAAGAATTACAAATCTCCCTCATATTAAGTATTAAACTACTAAAATGTTTCCAACCTTCTCTATATGTAAAATTGATATTAAAATATTTTACTTCATATAAACATACACATATTTAATTTATTACCAACATCTTAATTTTTTTATTTTTTAAATATCTTATACCAAAATTATATTAAATATTGAAAAAGTTATATATCTTCAAGTTTTAAAAATATTTTTTAACATACAAATAATTTATTATATTTAAAATAATTTCTATTTTATAAAATTAATAAAATTCTTATTATATAAATTAAAACTAAATTCAAAAATATAATAATAGTTAATTGAAGAGTAACGAGAAATTAAAATTAGGTCAATATGTGGCCTCCAAAATGATTATGATAGTTACAGAGAGTCCACATTGGGCATACCAAATTGAAAGAGAGAATGCTAAGTAACAAAGCATGATTACAAAGAAAGCATGATTACAAAGAAAATGTATGTAAAGGTAGCAGTAACTAAAGGACTAGAGAGTTTCAAGATAAGCTTGCAATAATTTTAAATGATGTATCGATGGTGACATGTGAACGCCCAACTAAGCCAAACAATTAGACTTGTGATTAAGTGGTAGAGAGCCACTTTTAATTGAGTGTCAATTTTGAAATGAGTTAATTTTGGAATGTAAAGGATTTTAAATTATTATAATCATGACAAAATTATATGTGGATTATAACTTATTTATATACATTCATTCAAGATAATAAAATAGTATCATCATTGGTTTCTCATTGTTTTTAATGTGAGCTGGATTTTTCACATCCTATTTTCATTTTGTTCTTATTTATTTATTTAGATAAAAAATGTTTTTATTTTATTTTTTATTTATTTAATTTTTGTAAGATAATAATTTTTATTTTATAATTATGAATAAATTATCATTTATATAGTGATTTCTGCAACTTAATGGAAAATGAAAGAATTATCATTATATAGTGATTTCTACAACTTAATGGAAAATGGAAAATTCTTTCATTAGAAATTCAATATTATATAAATTTTTTAAATAAATGTAAGTAAATAGGTAAATATATGAAATTAATGATACTATAAAGTTAGTTATTATTATATATATATATTATATATATATATATATATATATTTATATTTATATTATATATTTAAATTAATTTAAAGAAAATAGGCATATAACAACTAAATAAGACTATGAATATTTTATAAGTATGAATTAGTTATAAAACTTTATTATTATTATATTATTTATCAAAATTCTTATTTGAGTTTCTAAATAAAAATTAATAAATTACAAGATAAGTTATCAAAATTAATAATAAATAGTCTATATAACAGAGATGAATTGTGTAACATTATTATTATTCAGAGGTCACTTATAAAAGAAAATATGGAGAGAACATGCAATAGAAATGAAAGGTAAGAAAGAGGTGAAAATCATGTTTATTATTGTCATTAGCTGATGTCCCATTCACTTTTTTTTTTTTTCAAGTATAATATTGTACATTGCATATGAAGAATAGACATATGATATCAATATTATCAATGCATGGGTAAAGTGTTGTCATTAATATCAAAAGGGTAGAGATTGTTTTCAAATTTAGGGGGAATCTTGTTGGTTGAAGGAATTTTTGGTTCTAGGAGATCAACTCAAATTCTCGTAAAATTGGCACAATTAGATAGGACTCCAAATGACCTCTCGAATAGTATATGGAATTTTGAAAACTACCTTCAAGATCAAAATTTATTGAGCTTTCAAGTATTCCAATCAAAAGGGTTAAAAGGAAAGGTTCGAGGTTGGTGGTTTCCCACATAACAAATGGTGCACAACTGACATTAACAGGAGGAACACACATGGCTATGGCAGGGATCGATTTTTCCAAGCTCAAGACAGATTGCATGTTCATAGATCATCACCGCATCATGACCTCTTTTCTATTGGAATGACTCGAGGTCCTAATAATAATGGTCCAAAGAGATGATGTTTTTCCTTTTAGAAGTTGTAAACATTCTCATCTAACCCTCACCAAAATATTATAGTGTTGAGTGTGTTATTATGGTAGCCTGAGGGCCTAAGGTCCTAAGGACTGAGAGATGGAGAGAGAACCATTTTCCATAATTTTTCGTAGAGATCAATGTCTCACCTCGAAGCCAAATTTAATCTCATAGGTTTCCATGTAGTTAGTGCCAAGGTTGACAGAGTGATAAATAATAACTTTGTAGTCAATTGAGATTCTATCAGACATTTGAAATAATGCATCAAGGGTCATGTTTCTAGTAGTTTTCCCATGTAATTTAAAAATGGCTAAGAACAAAAAGGCTCATATATAATATAAAGTATAGGAGAGATACGACACATATACAATATAGTACAACCTCCAATTGTTTTTCCTATGGTTTTGCACCCATTCACATTCAAATGCCAGTTGAAGGCTTAAGGTCTCGATATAGTAACAACTTGCATTTGGATTTCAATTTTCAATTAAGGAATAAGGAGCAGAGTGAAGTAGATATTGTGTCCGGATCTAGATAAAGCCTTAAATGAAATAGTGTTTTATGTTGCCTTAGTTATGAATTCTTCCGAGTGGGCAGTGTACTCAATGTGAAAGATATTGTAGGGTGTAAATAATGTACTATGTCAAACAATGGAGAAATTAATGAAGACATTTGTCGAACTATGCAAACAACATTGCATGTCTAGACTCAAGCAAAATGAACTATATCTAAGTACCACTAGTTCTTTCATGAAATTAATGGAGATATTGCTTAGTGGTGTAGACTAATATTGAATACTATTAAATGTATAACAATTTATTTCTCAACAAAATGAGCCATGTTTAAGAAATTGTGGTTCTTTGCTAGCCCATTGTATTTTTCACCTCGAGCCATGGGAGATTCAGTGCTTCTCCTCGTTATGTTGTACAAAGACCTATTGATTTTTCTCTCTACACATGAAGAAAAATGTGAAGTGTAAGTTGAAAGAATGTTCTGTTTGTATTTCATGGAAAACAACAACAAGTGCAACTCTGGTGACACATTTTGAAGGCTGAGTGTACTTGTATAGGTGGAGTAGTGTGTATTGTGATGCTGATGTAGATTGGAATGTTGTTGAAGAATGAGAACTGAAAATTTTTGTGAAGTAGAGAAAGAGTGATTGAGTAGATGCCAATTGAGACTGAGACAAATAAGTAGAGAGAGAAATAGAGAGACAAAATGCATATATCATATATTTCTATGTTGGAGAGGTAGGCCAAAGTTCTATGTTTGAAAAAACCCCATTAAAAATAGAAATCTTAACTATTGTAGGCAAGTTCCTTCACTTAGTAAATGTTGGTGCCTCTAGGAAAGTTGGTGCTTATTTATACAAGGGGGTTTGGGCCTCCTATGAGTAGGTGCTCATAAATACTTGATGTAATCAGAATCATTTGTTTCGATTCAGATGATTATACAAAACAAGCTTAGTTTTTTTTTTCTCTCTCTCAAAAGTGTTTCCACGTTAAAATCATTGTCTTCAAATGTTATGTGATCATTGCAGACTCATGTTTTGTTGAGTGGCTTACACTTGAATGCATAATTGAGAAGTAAAAATTGGAAATTACTGATTCAACCCCCTAGTAATTCTTGATTCTCAACACCACATATATCATGTCATGTTAGGAAATTAATCTTGGGTGCGCAGGATTCCGTTCCTTCCTCCCAACAAACTAGGATAACCCTAATTGACATGTCCCATCCAAATATGTCAACATATTTATAGGATAATTCATAAGGAAATTTGGCACATATCATGAAGAGTTGACCCACATAATATGACTATGACTATTTAAAACCTAAGTCACCTTCTCATTCCTAAACATATGACTAGTAATTCCTATCTAATTATTAAGAATTATATTAAACATAGATCTCTCCATGTAGGCTTCTAATATCATGTTCATCCCCAAAATTGGGGTGCTCAACACTATCTTCAAGTCAGCTAACAATCTATAAAAATTTTCTCATAATCATAGGCGTTATTACACCACAATCCTAACTACATGTAGAAAAAGGGTTAGTTTAATAAATTGTTTGTGTTAATGACATCATATAGAAGGGAGACACAATTCGAGGCTTTTGTATATGACACCTTGATTATTTTTCCATCATTATTTCTCTTTATTCACATACACAATGAGGACATATACAAGTGTTATCAATGAATGATTATGTACCTCTCCATTATAACATTAAGAAGGATAATCTTAAAAAAACCCATAAATCACTTTGGATCGAGAACTTCCTAGTCTTTGATGGTTTACCTAAATTTCATTATTGTTCTTTTCATTTTTCACAATCATCCTATATTTTATTATTTTCCTTCCAACCCTTTGTATTTGATCCCAAACTGTGCCACTATTCCTCAAGGGAGAGTAAGAAATAGGGATTGATGAGGGAGAAAGGGACAATATGGATACTAATTGTAGTAAGGAACCTAGGAGAGCATGGATAGTTATTGGTATAAGATCCTCATACACATCATACAAAACATTTCGAATTTAGAGGATGGAATATGAATTGGTAGGAATGATATGGGTGATTGGGACATAGATGAGAACAATGGAAACTAGAAACAAAAAATATAAGTTGAAGAGCTAGAGAAACCAAGTACTAGAATACTGTGGAATTATATTTTCATATCAACACAAATGGCAAGAAAAGTCATATAGGATAGGGACAAATCAGAGGAGGTTTTTCTATGATTGGATGTTCTTCCGCTTAAGCTAAATAAAACCAACACCAACCATTCCTCTTCCTTATCTCAAGCCCCTTCGAAGCATGATGATACCCATGAGAACCAACATCCCTCTTCTAGTGTTGGTTTTCATACCATTGGCTGATAGTTGGAATGCATAGTAATATTAATCTATAAAATGTTATGGAATTACACAATATAGTTTCTCATAATAGATATACTAAAAGATATTTAAAAATATAAAATCTACACTACAAGGGTTAATTTCTCCTTAGATTTATGGACTTGTTAATTATTATACTATTCTTATGCATGATATATATAAAATATTAAAAATAGAAAATAATGAAATAAAACTAACAAACCACAATGAAAAGAAGATATTACCTCAAAAACCCTAATAGAAGAGAACCTAGCTAAATTATGTGACTAATTTTCTCTCTATTTTGTCTGAATGGAAATGGATTCAAGTACAAAGGAGTGAGACTTTTGTCTCATGGGATTTAATGGTTTGAAAACACTCTCTATCTCTCTACCTATCCACTCTTAGCACATCTTCGGATCTTTGGAACATAACTCAGTTGAATAAAGTGGAACCTCTTTTGCTCCTAGTGGCATAGTTATAACACATCCTGATAGCCTAATGGTGGCTACATTTGACTCCTTCAACTATTAGCTAGAGTTTTAATCTTGAATCTTATAGAGTATTCTTTATCATGAATATATTTTAGCCCCTTTCCATTCATAATGTGGGACGAAGTGGCATCCTCTTGAATCGTGATGATAAAAATAGGAAGGTGAAATTCTAGGTGGCATAACATTTGCACATGTACTTTGTTTGAGGTCCTTCTTGCACCATTGGAGATAAATATAAGAATATAATAGGTATTTAGGTGTGGAACTTAAGAAATATGGTCTCACCAGCCATAAAATCCACTTAATGTGGAAAGATACTTCTATAAGGTTTTAGATTCCAATTTCCCAAACTTGAACCCATTAATAAAAATGGCCTTCTAAGTTTATTCCTCTAGTTTTTCACTTTGAAGGCATCAATATGGATGAAAATTAATATACTAACACAATATAGATCAAGCCACCCCATTTTTAGAGGATTTTGTAGTATTATTTACTTGCAAGAAATATCAAATGTGTGAAATATGCCAGAGATACCATAAAAAAATAACACAATGCAATGCTAGAAAATGGAAACATTCAATTAAGATATGCATAAATATTGTTCACTTGCCTCTTCAAGGGGGAAACCACAAGTAGAGAAGATCTAGATTACAACTAAACAATACAAGACATCCCCTTCTATCTTTGACTGTATATAGGATCATGAGATCCAAAACCCTAACTAATCATCTTCCCTCCTATAATGTGGGTTTACCACTTTGTTTATTAGCTATGGACCATTACCCATCATCCTTAACTAAACTAACTAATTGTGGTCCCTTTTCTATAATACAACGCAACAACTTAAATCCATCATTAATGTAGGTAACCACTTACAGTATTTATTTATTAATCTAATTAATAAAGACCCTTATTGGGCCCCTTGGGCCTATTAAATGGTCTAGTGTCAGATGCTAACATGCCCTGCCCCTTCGAAAGCAACCTTGTCTTCAAGGATGCAGCTACTAAAATCACTAGAGAATAGTTGTACATTCTTATGTTGCATCTTTTGGTAAGGTGTCTTTTCTCTAGATGAGGAATTCATTGATAGTACGACCTCAAGGATGTCATTCCCATGAATATAGTACTTATTCTGGTCAGAGCCAACGAGAACCTTCCTTGCCAAATTCAGGTAGTATGGCATGAACCTTAAAATTATGTCCCACAACTTTCTTAAGGTAAGAGACGTGGAAGGTTGGGTGGATTTTTGAAGTGGATGGCAAGGCCAATTTGTAGGTGACTAAGCCAATACATTGAATCACATCATAAGGCCCATAAAATTTTGGAGCTAGTTTTTGGTATCCCTTTTCTTTGAGAGATATCTTCCTATAAGATTTGAGTCGAAGAAACACTTGGTCACTCTCTTGAGAATACCTTTCGAAGAGATGTTGTTCAACTTGTTACTTCATATAATTTTGATCTTGATGGAGATTATGTTGGAATTATGAATTAGGTGTTGTCCTCGAGGGCATCCTACCTGATGAGTTGTCCTCAATGACAACCTATTTGATACATGGAAACTTACTTGATAATTTGTCTCTTGATAAGTAGATGAAAATCTACGTGTTAAAGGTATAAACAAGATGTGTTTATAAATGTGACAAAGTGTTTCATAGATGGAGGAATGATAAAGTTGGAAGCTCAAGAACTATATGCAGGTTCATCAAGTCCAAGTCATGTATACACATGAATTTGGTGAAGAAAAATAGTGTATGGTTTTTACACCATGGTATTCTAAATCCCAAGGATCCTTACCATGGTATTGGGCCATAATAATGAGTGCGACAACAGATATTGATCACATCAAAGATTACCACTGACACTAGTGTAGTTTCGACATGTGGTATTAGATAAGGGGTAAACTATATAAAGAGTTTAAGATCAAAGTGCTATGTGTGCAACTGAAAGGATTTTTTATGAATACTTCAATATGAGGTATATTTGCATTGTAAGGGGCATAATTGTCACATAGATCTAAAATAATTATGCACCAACGAATACAATGATGGATCAGGATAATGAGACCTGGAATGACTCTTCATTGTATGATCTTCTCATGGATTGATTAGATCTCAATACTACTGCATGTTTTTATCTCTGAATATTATGATCTAGATCTTTCTGAAGTTCTAAAGAGCTACACAATTTAAGGTCAAAATTTGCAAATTTATACGTTGGTTGGTCTTGGGAAAAATGTATATACATGTGGTTTAGCTTCTTCAAAGTCACCTATATAAAGTAAGGGTTTCTGTTCAAAAATGATTGTTCAACCTGAACAATGTTGTTGTTTCTCTGTTGTCTGCATGTGGGATTCACTCAATGAACTTCTAACATAGCACGTGCATTCATGGCATACTAAAAGGTACCATTAATTTGACTACATTTTGGAAAATAACTTTAAAAATCACTTCATTTAATCCCATGTCAATATGAACCCAATACAGCTTCCTAGTTTAAAAAGCCCCTAGTTTCACTAGAAATTATAGGTATCCATTTTTTCATTAAATTTTTTTATACCCCTGTATATTTCTATCCCTTTATTTTGATTAACATTGGTAAGCATATTCAACACCTAGAAAGAATAACCTAAATACTAGGTAGCTAAAAACTTGAAAGCTTCAATAACAAAGAGGTAGATATAAGTTGGTTTATTTACAAATACACATTGTGGAAAATTTAAATGGAAAATACATAGATTTGAAGTCTCAATTGCATCTATATTCTATTGAATACTAAAAAATATACACTACAATAATTCAAAACAAAACCTCGATAACGAGCACAATGGCACACCTTTCATCTTTCTTATAGAATAGGAATAGGAGAGAAAGCACAATGAATATGGACACATGAAAAATCTTATTTGGTTGGCCTTAGTCAAATCATGGCCCTAACCTGATCACCTAGTGCACCATAGTTGCATGGTAAGAGTGCCAAGTAAGTGTGTCTCCATCAAAAGATGAATTGGAGCATGCAAGCATACATCCCTTCCTTGAGATTTGTATCCTCTACCTAAGATGGGAGTTTCTCATCATAAGTATTCCAATTTATTAAGGATCTGCATCCACTTAGTAATAATAGACCATGCATGCTAAAAATAACAAAATAAAGGCTCTACTAATAGGAAAAACCTATAAAAAGCTGAAATTCCTAAATTTGAAACAACATCTAAACTAGAATTAATTGAAGGTATTACATGCATGCCCTTAGCATGTAGGAACCCTCTTCTGAACAATAGTATATTCACTATCTCTTGTGGCATGCATGTTCCCTATACCAAGCATTAGTTAGTATCACTATCTCCTTCACTTTCATTCAAACTTTTCATTGTTAATGTAAGGAAAGGGTGAAGGTGCCATATACATTTTCTTCTCTACTTCCCCCATCATTGGGAGGATCACTAGCTTAACAACATGTAAAAAATATTAATGCACACATTAAACATAGACCATATATAGAGGTATTAGTAATGTGATACATGTATGTTCTAGAGTAAGGTTGCTTCGGAATGGGAGTAGAAGTGGGAAGTGATAGTAGAAGCAAGAACTAGGAGTCGGATTAAGAGAAAGGAGTGACATTTTCCAAAGCTTCGATGTTGGGAGCAATTTTTGGAGTGAATTTTATATAATATATATTTTTATGTATTTTGATGAATATATGTCAATAAAAGGTTCTAAAATGATGAATTTGTGATAAAAAATAGAAAAACATGGATTAAACCATATAACATCATTCATCTAGTAGTTATAATATTCATCAACCACAGGTATGTAAGTCGCAAGTTCTCATTTATATAGGATGTGAGCGTGCACATAACCAAAATAAAATCAAGTGCAATCCATCTCTTAACTTAAAATACATCAACAAATAGGCTCTATATGGACTCTAGAATCCTAAAAAATCATGCTACAACAAATACCTACATATCATCAAAATCATTTCCTATATTGTCATTAATATCACCCTCTAAGCATTAACAAAAGATAGAAAAAGAGTAACATTTCAAGTCAAGATTTTGTTTGAGTGATAGGTACATTTCCAGTAGGGTCAAAATAGAGGAGTTTGAAAACCGATGTCACTAACATCAAGGTACATATAGGGTTTGGTTCTCTTGATTAAACATGAGTCCCATACTCTAGTACATGACAAAATCCAATGGACACATTGAAATCCCCCCAATATTGAAATCCTAAAAAACTAATAAGTCTGTTGGATTTTGAGTGAGATCTAAAATTCTACTTTCTCCATATGAAATCTAATGAGGCTGAAACCACTCTCAAACATCTTGATTCATTTCCTAGTAATGTTTAAAAATTAAGTAAAAGGATGAAAATGAAAGATAAAGGATAATGTCACTTTTACTTTAATAATTTAACCTTACAATGAATTTCATGTCAATACTAGGGCGATAGGTTTGAATATTAGGCCACTATGGACCTAATATTCCCATAGGTTTTTTCTTTCTCCCTCCCACTCTTGATACTCCCACAATACTCCTGAACCTCTATTTCTCCATCCCAATTATTTTTTGCCTCTGCGTGGCCAATATATTGCATAAATAATACATTATAATACACATATTGATATACAACATATAAAAACCCTTTACCCCCTATTATATGCTCAATATATTATCTCATTGTTAGTGAAGCCCCTGTGGTTGTCTCTAAATGATGTTGTCATGTTGATTTGGGTTGAGTGATAATGTCTGAATTAGAATTGATTGAATGATGAAGTTGAATTTGTTTAAATCTTGATTGGTTGAAAATATTATTGAAGTTGTTGACTGTATGAGGGTTCTGTAAGCTAACTAAATATTTTAGAATATCTTTGCTCATCTCTATGTCGGATTCAAAATTACAAGTTTTCAGTTTTTGGTATATTAAAATCTATACATCGGTTTCTCTATAGAAAAGCGCATATGCATGCGAGTTGCCTTAAGTGAAGTAGTGTATACATTTTTCCATTTGAATGATCAGGGTTGCAGTTGATTCTGTGTGTTGATGTAGTATTCTAAGTTTAGTTTTCTGTACTGGTTACAGTGATCTCACTTTTCTAGTTGATTAGTTCGGTTTTGATTAAGTTAAGTTGATTGGGTTTTAGTGATTGGTTGATTTGGCTGTGTCAGAGATTGATGATTGTGTTACAATGATTACTTACAGTTTGATTATTGATGTTGAGCTTAAGTGTTGATAATGGGTCTAGTATGAAAATTTGATGAAAAGTGGCTTACAAGTTATGATGTGTTGTAGTAGGTGGATGCAATATGAAAATTTATGAAACGTGGTCCATGGATATTGCTGAGGGTTGGAACTTTCAGTAAGGAAGTCAAATCTTCCTGCCAGTAGTAGTTGGTGATCATATCAGGGGGTTGCAACTCCCTTCCAATAGGAGCTGGAGAACAAGTGAAGGTTGTAGCCTTTAGCAGGTGGGTGCATGTGTATTAGTATGGGTTTGGACTAGTACAAAAATGTAAGAATTTTTTGATATCAATAAGTTTTGAAGACTAAGATGACAACGGTGGTGGTTTTTTCCCACATTGGGTTTCCACCTTAAATCTTGGTGTTCATGTGTGTTACTTAAGTGTGATACTTTATTCTATTATTACTACACCTGTTTATGACTTATCAAATGCTTGATAAATCTCTTACATTATGGTTCAAGTTTAATAGATAAAGAATTAGTTGTTTTACAAGTTTACTAAAGATACGCTAGTTTATTTTACAACAATCGTGTATATATGCTAGTTGGGTTTAGTCAAGTCATGTATACATTTCATAAAAGAAAATTATTTTTGTGATTTTTTAAAATATTGATTCACTCCCCACTCTTAGTATTTTTCCCAACAATTGGTATCAGATAAGGTGCATCAAAAGAAGCTTACTTGCTTGAAGGAAGATCTCCCAAGATGAGTAATCAAAATGAAACGACATCTATCATACCACCACTCTTCAATGGAAATAATTATATATATTGGAAGACAAGGAACAATTCCTATCTTCAGTCTCTTGGAGTAAATGTTTGGGAAATTATGGAAGGAGGTTACCAATATCTAGCTACAGTTCCCACAGATGCAACAAAAAAGAAGATGTATGAAACCAATTCCAAAGTTGTCAATGCATTATTAGGAAGTCTATTAAAATCAACATTTGTCAAAGTTATGCAGCTAAACACAATAAAAGAGATATGGGACATAATCATTCACAATTACGAAGGCGATGCATAATGATGAAATAATTGCCATTTTCTTTCTATGTATAGATGAGTTTGTAAATCCCATGAAAAATATGGGTGAAGATATAAAGGACACTACTTTAGTTGAGAAAATATTAATATCTCTAACTCCTAAATTCGAGTCAATAGTGTTTGCCATTGAAGAAAAGTAGGATCTGCAGACTCTTATTGTTGTTCAACTTTATGGGATCCTGATTGCTTTTAAAATGAGGAAAGGAGGTGCCTCAGAAGTTAGAGAAGTCACATTTAAAGCATCTACAAGAGGAAAAGAAAAAGAAGAATTCGAGGAATCTGGATACATATCATAAGAATATGAGGTGAACTTTGTAAAGAAACTTCAAGTGGGCACCAGAATATTTAGAGGTAAGCTTCCCTTCAAATGTTTTGCTTGTGGTAGAGTTGGTCATTATGCTGGTAAATGTCCTGATAAAGACAACCATGACAAAGGTTAGGATATGATAAAAGGTAATAGGATACGGTTTCACAATAGAAGAAGTTATTATACTCTTAAAGATAGTGATGGCTTATCAAAGAGTGAGGAAGGTGAATCTGATCAAGATCTTAAATAACTCATGGATTTTGAGAAAAATGCTAATGAGTCGAATGTTAAATTTGTGGATGCTTTAGAGGAAAATTATTTCTTTGAATAAATTACTCAACTCAAACTTTGCATGGGAGAGAACAAAGTAGCCATTGATAATTTGAAGCATCAACATAGAAAAGGAAAAGCATAATGAGAAGTTAGAATGTGAAGTAGTAAGTCTAAGAAAGGAACTTGAGAAAATAAAAACTTAGAATCTTAGATTTGCTAAAGGATCTGAAATCTTACTTGAACTTATAAGGGTACAACGCTGTCCTCTTATGAAAAGAGGTATTGGATACACTGGAGAAACATATCAAATAGAAAAGTCTTTAGCCACCACTGGAAGCTATCTAAATGTAGCAAAAGCTAGTCAGTAAATCTTCAGTAATACAGAAAAACCCAGTCAGCAAAGCTTTAGTCCTTAACAAAAGAGTAAAGGAATTCTACAGGTAAATCACGTTCACTCTTGTCCAAGAATGAAAGGCAACTAAAACACCAATAAAAAGGTAAAAAACACCAGAAGATTCTATGATCACATAAATTTCTTCTTTAATGAAAAATGTTTTGCATGTCATAATTTTGGTCATAAGGCTTCTCAATGTGTTGTTGTTGGGCGTGGAATCTCCCCAAGGCATGTTTTAGGGCTTAAAGCCCACGTTTTGACTGAATATTTTTGTCAAAGCTCTGCGAATTGCAGGCGCGGGGCGCGAAAGTGTAATAGAGTCACATGGTTGTCCACCCTAGATTTTGTAATGTAATTTCGGCTAGATAGACCTACCCATGGTCTGCAGACCATGCGATTGTATAAATAGAGCGAGGCTCTAAGTTTAAAAGATAATGAGGAAGGAATGGAAGGAAAACATGAAAATTCTAAGTGATTGAGTCGACGTGCAAAGTGTGTCTGTGGGTCGTAGAGTAGGAGAAGGCTCTACAACTGAGTGCACAAAGGCCTAGTAGTCCACAACTGAGACCTTGGACCCCTGCAGCTGAGTGCATAGGGTAGGTTGAGTCTGTAACCATTAGGAGAATCAATAAATATAACTTTTGCTATAATTATGTGTATATTTTCTTGGTTTAATGCATGATTGGATATAATTTGCAAGTATATTGTTTATTTATTGCACGATCGTGTATGAATGTTTTGTATTGCTAACTATAATTTAAGACATAGAAGTAGGTGAAGGTAATTAATTAATATTGGAAGATAAGTAATATCTTGGGTAATAGCACAGAGTGCGGCACAACCCCTGGTTATGGCTATGTGAAGGCAGTGTATCAGGCCGTGAGGAACGAGAAGTGCATGAAGCATCCTGCATGCAGGAACAAATAGAGAACTAGTCGTACCTCTCAAACATCTCAAGGGTGTGGAGACCTGGTTCTAGCACCCTCCCATACTACTTTGAGTGAGACCTCAATCCACGCTCTACGGACTATTGCCGAAAGGGTAAGTAGTATAAGGATTTGTTTGGGTAATTAACTACTAACCTGGGTCAGGCCCCAACAAACCAACAAATGGTTCCGTTGCTAGGACCTGATGGATGCGATGATCCACGTGCACACCTCGCAAAATGGACAAAGGTCTATGGTAAAGAGCCACAACTTGAGTGGGTGCACTTGTCCTATCATACCCTGGATATTACACCCATGAATTGGTATATAGAACGGATCTCCACCATGGCACGAACGAATGGGATATCTTGTGCGAAGGATTCTTGCTAACCTTCACGTTTGAGGATCATTGGTATGATACCGTTGATGATGAGCTACAAGCAGTAAGAGCTATTATCTTTAAAATTCCCCAAGAGCCAATGCAAATGCTTCAACTTGAATATGTGACCCGACTGAGCTGTGCATTAGAGTGTTACAACAGGAACATTGAATAAGATGAAAAGATCTGTGAAAAGTTAACATCCTAGAAACTAAAGGTTATCGCGAGGTTTAGGTGCCATTAATTGAAGACCCTAACATTACTGTGCCGGTAAAGACAAAGCAGGTAAACATTGATATGGAGGCCGAACCAAAGTATTCAACACCCGATGACTATTTAGATGATGCCATAGTGGATAAGGTCGTTGAGTTACTCCACGAGTAGCAAGACTTATTCATGGTCAAGATCACGGACTTAAAGGGGATCGTTGGTGAATTAGGGGTGATGAAGATCACCCTAAAACCTGACACGAAGCTGGTTAAGTAGAGGCCTTATTGATTAAATCTGAAGTACAAGGAAAAGGTCTACATAGAACTAGACAAAATGCTCTTAGTTGGAATCATGGAGCCAATGGAAAAATCCGACAGGGTAAGCATTATGGTAGTATAGGAGAAGAAGTAGAAGGGAAATATAAGAATATGCATGGACCTTAAGAAATTGAATGACACCTATGTACATGACCCATTCCTGACCCCATTCACAAATGAAGTACTAAAAATGTCGGTAGGCAAGAAGCATATTCTTTTACTGATGGATTCTGAGGGTACCACCAAAAAATCACACTGGAAGACAAGAGCAAGACCACATTCATGACTGAATGGGGCTATTTTCAATACACCATTATGCCATTTCGGTTAAAGAATGTGTTGGCCATCTTTTCGCGCATAGTTTTTGCAACATTCAAAGATTATATCCACAAATTCCTCGAGGTCTATCTAAATGATTGAACTGTATTTGGATTGGTTAAGCACCATGTAATGAGCTTATGCTTGATGATGGATACTTGCTGATGATGCCAAATCATGCTGAACCTGAATAAGTGTATGTTCCTCGTTCCTTTTCCAAATTTGTTGCGACATGTGATCTGGAAATAGGGACTAATGGTAGACCCCGTGAAGATTGTAGTAATTCTAAATTTGGAACTACCGTGAAGTGTTAAATAGTTGCATATTACCTTGGGACATATGGGGTACTACAGGAAGTTCATCAAAATGTATGCCCAGATCACCGCGCTAATGGAGAAACTATTGAAAAAGGATGGAACATTTTGCTGGAATGATGATTGCATGAAGAGCCTGGAGATACTAAAAGAGAAATTGGCCTTCACTCCAATCCTAGTCTTCCCAAAATGGGATGTGGAGTTTCTTGTCCATGTTGATGTGTCATGTATAGTGCTAGGAGTTGTGCTAACATAAGAGGGTGGAGAGGGCTTGGATCACGCTATCGCATTCACAAGTCATAGGTTGCCCAAAGTGGAAAAGAACTATTCCACAACTGAACGCGAGGGTTGGCTATGGTGTACGCGCTCCAAAAAATACCGATAGTATTTGTTAGAAGGACATTTCAAGATGTATACAGACCATTCCAAGCTAAAGTACTTGGTCAATAAGCCTCTGTTAGCGGGTGCATATGCAGGTGGCTCTTGTTGTTCCAAGAATATGACTTTAACATCGTGGTGAAGCCTAAACACTTGAACGCGGGACCGAATCACTTGTCGCTTATTGAGACATGAGTGGAACCTACGAGTTTGGAGGAAGGATTAACTTACACACAGCTCTTTGCTATGCACGTCACAGATGGGCACTTTGAAGATATAATCCACTTTCTGAGAATGGGGACTGCGCCGAAGGAATACTTTGTCAAGTAGAAGAAGGAACTAGTGGTGCGCGCAGCTAATTTTTATATCATCACAGGGAACCTATACAAAATGGGCAATGATGAGATACTGTCAAGGTACATACCTGAATTTGAATGAAGTCAGATCCTCATGGAAGCGCATGGGGGTGCTGCAAGAGGACATTGTACAGGACAAGCAACTGTGCAAAAAATTCTCCACACAGGGTTGTGGTGGCCAACCCTTCATCAAGATTCAAAAGCACATTGTAAGCCCTGTGATATATGTCAAAGGACAGGTAAACCATCGCAGAGGAACGAGATGCCTTTGAATCAACAAATGAAACTACAACCCTTTGAAAAATAGGTAATCGACTTTGTAGGACCTATCAAACCTCAAGGAAAAATGGGTGTGTGATACCTTATCACCACGATAGAGTACCTGGCTCGTTGGGCGAAAGCGTAGCCAGTCAAAGACTACATGGCCGCTACGACTGTAAAGTTTTTGTTTGAAAACATGTTGACTCTATTTGGCTATCTGAAAATCTTAATGAGTGATCACGGTACACATTTCTTGAACGAAACCATTAGCGTGCACACATAAGAGTTCCAGGTGTATCATCAGAAAAGCACATCATATCACCCACAAGCCAATGGGGTAGTATAAGAATTCAACAAAATACTGGATCCTACGCTAACCAAAGCGTTAAATGAGCAATGGAGTGATTGGGACCTGTGCGTACCTGCAGTACTATGCACTTATAGGACATAAACGGATGGGACAGATACCTTCCCGGTTGGTTTATGGCATGGAAGTTTTCATGCGAATGGAGCATATTGTACCTCGTCTAGGCATAGCAGAGCTCATAGGTATGACACACTGTGAAGCCCTGGAAGAGAGGATTGCGTAGTTGGAAGAACTTGAGGAGGAATGGTTCCTGGCTAGCTTTCATTAGTAGGTTAAAAAACAACATGAGAAGGCCTCACATGATCACCATATTAAGTTGCACACTTTCAAGGTAAATGATTTAGTGCTGTTGTATGATAGTAAGTTTGATAAATTCACGAGAAAGTTCAGAATGCATTGGCTGGGACCATATGTTGTTAAGGAGGTCACAGATGGAGGTGTAGCATAGCTAGTCAAACTAAATGGAGATCCCTTCCCAGGTAAAGTGAATGACAGTCACTTGAAGCCCTACACGGGTGGCCTAACTCTTTGACTAACCAACAGCAGCACATTCTTCATGCTCCAAGGATCCCGGAAAAGGCGTAGGACTATAAACAAATGTAGGGGATCTAGGCACAGATGCAGAGAAGTAGTTTTAACACCGCAATCTTGGAACAATGCATGCAGCAAATCCAACAAGCAGCATCTCAATGCGTTGTTGACCTTGTCGCAGTTCAAGAACAGTTGGAGGGACTCTGCGCAAAGATCTTCACACTGAAAGAGTGACTCGAGGGTGAGTCATGATGCTTTTGTTAAGGGATTTTTGGGCATGGAATCCCCCCAAGGCATGTTTTTGGGCTTAAACCTCAATTTTTGAACAAACCTTTTTGTCAAAGCTCTACTAATTGCAGGCGCAGGGCACAAAACTGTAATAGAGTCGCATGGTTGTCCACCCTAGTTTTTGTAATGTAATGTCAGCTGGACCATGGGATTGTATAAATAGAACGAGGCTCTAAGTGTAAAGATAACGAACAAGGATGGAAGGAAAGCATGAAAAGTCTAAGTGATTATGTCGAAGTGTAAAGTGTGTCTGTGGGTTGTAGAGTAGGAGAAGGATCTAAAACTGAGTGTGCAGAGGCCTAATAGTCTGCAGCTGAGCGCCTAGACCCCTGCAGCTAAGTGCATAGAGCAGGTCAAGTTTGTAACCATTGGGAGAATCAATAAAGAGAAGTTTTTCTATAATTCTCTGTATATTTTCCTCATTTAATGCATGATTGGATATAATTTGCAAGTATACTATTTATTTACTACGTAATTGTGTATCAATAGTTTGTATTGCTAATTATAATTTAAGACATACAAGTAGGTGAAGGTAATTAATTAACACTGGAGGATAAGTAAGATCTCAGGTAGTAGTGCAGAGCACGACACAATGCTTAGTTAGGGTTGCATGAAGATAGTGTATCAGGCCATGAGGAATGGGAAGTGTGCAAAGCGACCTGCAAACAAGAACAAACAGAGAACTAGTCGTACCTCTCAAACATCTCAAGGGCACGAAAACCTAGTTCTATCACCCTCCCATACTACTTCGGTTAAGACCTCGGTCCGCATTCCACAGACTATTGCCAAAAGGGTCTGTAGTAAAAGGATTTGTTTGGCTAGTTAACTCCGAACTTGGGTTAGGCACCAATAAGCCAATAGTTGTATGTAAAACTATCATGAAGAGAGAAGCAAGAAAACAAAGGAATGAGACAAGAGTCGAGAAGAACACTTATAATATCTTCTCACCTCTTATAGATGAAACTGAATTCTCATTTTGCAATAGCTTTGGAAATGAACAATCTAAATATAGGAGAAAATTATAGCCAATGTTTCTAAAGGAGAAAATATCAGCAAATTTAAGGTATGGAAAAGGAAGGTGTTACAGTTTGAAATTTTTGGCATAGCATTCCTTGCAGAAGGAAAAGAAAATCAATGGTACACTGATAGAGGATGCTCAAAACACATGACAGGTGATAAAGATAAACTTATTTCATACAATGCTTTAGAGAAAGAAAAGAATGTCATTTTTGGAAATGACTCACCTATTGTCATTAAGGGTAAAGGTTCTATTTTTCTAAAAGAAAAAGTTAAAGCTAGTAATGTTATGTATTTTTATGGATTAAAACATTACTTGTTGAGTGCTATCCAAATGTGTGACCAAGGAAATGAAGTGGTATTCTGATCACAAGAATGTGTGCTTCATGAAATTGACACAAGAAAGACCATAATAAAAGGAACAAGAACCTCGAGCAATCTATATATATTGAAAGGTGGCCAAGAACAATGTTACCAAGGCAAGGCAAAAGAAAATTAGTTATGGCACAAAAGGTTGGGACATCTAAGCTTCTCTCAAATAAGAAAATCAAGCAGGCTCAAAGCTGTTCGTGATCTACCCTACATCACCATATCATAGAGTACCATATGTAAGTCATGTTAATTCAGAAAGAAAACCAAAGTTCAATTCAATTCCAAAGAAGGATCAGCAAGTAAGCCTCTTGAAGTTATACATAATTATCTGTGTGGACTAGTAAGGAAAAAGTCACCTTGTGGAGAACAATACTATATCTGACTCATTGATGACTTTTCTAGAATGTGATGGATCGGTTTATTGAAACATAAAGATAAAGAATTTTGTAAATTTAAAATCTTCAAGGCATTAGAATTAGATTTAAAAATGAAATGTCTCAGATTTGACTAAGGAGGAGAATACGTATCACATCAATTCTTTGCTTTCTATGAACATAGATTAAGGATTTTTCTACTAAGGAAAATAACAAGTTGATCTTCATGAGGTCAAGAGGATGAGTTGATAGCAGATATATATAAAAATACGTGTGTACCATACTTAGTCATAGGTTGATGATATTAAAGACTACATTGTCTTTGAATTAATAATGGACATATAGAGGTTGTTGTTCGTGATGCTGCTGACAGCTGCTTATGGTGCAGATCATATATGGTGTATGATAGTTGTTGATAACTATCATGGTCTTGTTTAGGTCTTCGGTATTTGTTATAAATGTCATTTGATGTAAAGGTCACATGGAGAACTACGATGTAATAATTTCCATATTCAACTATATATGGACTTTTGAGATCATGTCAAATATGTAATCCCACTTGGTTGGGTGGTAGTGTCAAAAAATGTAATCCCACATGGTTGGGTGGTTGAATCAAATATGTATCCCCACTATGATAGGGTGATTGATGTAAGATTTTGGTGATAGGACAAGTTCTATAAGTCATATAGTCATGTACTTCATTATACATCTGATAGAGATTTCAGCATGTGCTCAGGGGGAGCATGGTCAATATTCATATTCAACAGTTCAGATATGGAAGTTATCATTCAACATTGGTCAACCCTTTGTCCTTGATGTCAAAGAGGGACAGTAGCTTGGTGTTTAGGTTGGTGTTTGGAGAGTACGTTGATGTTTCAAAAATTGTTAGGGTCCAACCCTAACCCCCTTATTTATGTAATAGAATCAAGTCATAGTTATAGTTAAGTAAAGAGTCAATAAAGCCCATATTAATAATTGTAAGTGGTTAACCCACATTTAATGAAGGGACCACAATTAGTTGAAAATGGGCCATGGTATTAGATAGATTGTATTAATAAGAAACATGGTATTGCCCCATGGTATTGCATGTATGAATCATATATAAATTATATAGACTCCCTTCGAGGAGCATCGTGTCTTATTTTGTAATTGAGCTTAGCTCTATTGGAGGTTGCCCCCTCGAAGAGGAAAGTGAACATTGCTTTATGAATAATAAAATACTTGCTATTATTTCTCATTGTTCTATGTTCTAGGTATATTTCTTCGCATATTTGGTATTCTGGTATTGTCTTGCATGTTAAGAGCATAATAAGTGGTATCATAGCACTTTCCAGGGCCAGTGGGATCTCCAATTTTTAGCAAAAAAAAAATTTGGCTAGGACATGTTCCAACGTCTTTAAACCATGGGATTTGTCATTGAGCGCATAAACCTACGGATTTGGGGAGGCATGCACGCAGGAAATACAAGAGGTGGTCATGCTTGTTGGACTCCCTTGTAACCCTTGTGGGTACCCCTTCAAGTAGTAGCGCATTAGGCAGAACCGTGCACGAACTGTCTTCCAATTACCCTCTGGGTACATCGGAAGCCCCCTAGATCCCTTGAAACCTCGCCTTAGATAAACTGTCAGTCGTCTTACTACTACAGTACACTGAGAATAGCACTCAAAGAGATTACTCACACATACAATAGGGTAGTCAGGTTGTACGGCTAAGGCTACAGTTGATCCTCCTTGGTTAGTGCCCTAAAAAATTGGGCAGAGTACTACTATCATACCCTTATGTATATTGTGATCTGTAGCACCTGAAACTCTCGTAGATCATAGTTCCCTTCTCTATCTCTGGATCATGCATAATATTTTCCAGATCAGATCTCGCAGGTGGGGTTTTGTTGCAACAATAACAATCAGTCCCACCATTTAGATCTATCAAATCCATCAGATCCACAACAGCAATTAGTTCCACTATTTAGATCTGTAAGATCAGCCATTCAGATCTCTCAGATTCATCAAATCTGCCATCCAGATCTAGCAGTTTGGGCTCTGTAGCCGTTGCAACAATTAGATCCGCCATTCAGATATGACTAATTGTGTGGGTTCCTATACCTGGGCGTGATTTTCGTAGGACTTTGGGCAGCATTGACATTTCTAGGATTCGGCTACTGCAGTATTCCTAAGCAAGGAGTATTCCATAAGAATCAGGTCGATGAGCTAAGCAAGGTGGTACCATTCAATTGCTAGTGCCAAAAAATTCGGGTGGTCCCAAATTTCAAGTACATAGGATCAGTGCATTGTACAAACTAGAGCTCAAGTTATGGCCAATGAGAGGATTGACAACCTTGAATCACAATTGAAAGATGTCGTGTTGCAGCTAAAGAACTTAATTGAAACACTCTCTAAGGGCAAGGTGGAGGAACGCGTGGAGGAATATATTGGCAATGAAAACATTAAGGGCAAGTCTAGCTAGTCTCTTCACCTCTTTGGCACCCCCCAACAATCCCATGTTGAAAAGTGTGCAACAAGAAATGTTAAATTTAGAATGTGCTAAAAGTAGACTTGCTAAAGATATCATGTCTAAAAATAGTAGTTTGGCTAGTGAGGTCATTGGCCACAATTGGTGAAAGGTGAAACTGCTAAAAATAGAAAGTTCTAAAAATAGCATTTCTGGGTCCATTCCTATTTATAGCAGTCCCTAGTCTATCTATAGGAAGTAAAATTAATTTTGGTCTTAACAACAATTGGAAATATTAATTAACTAATTTAGTTGAGTTAATTAATTAAGGAAATTTGAATTTGAAGTCTTTGTGAGCATGCACATGAGTTGTCCCACTGATTCAGGAATTTATCCTTAATTTCATCTAGTGATTGAGGGAAGAAGCATGAGTTCTATAATGAGAGAATCAGTTGACTTAGTTCTAACTAGTCAAGTCTAGTTAGATTATTTTAACAAGTTGCTAAAATAATAAAATATAGTTTGTTAATGCTTGCATGCATGTGACAACTATTATTTTAGATAACTGAGAATTCACTCATGGATAATTGTTGCATGTCAGTTCTATCAGAGACCTATTTGAGATCAGATGTGGGACAATGTACCATCAGATGCTTAACTATTTCTAGTAAGTAGTTTTTGCATGGTTGAGGAACTAGTGTTCTCAAGGAATACGTAGTTGGACCATTGCTTGTTTTTGGTATGTTGGAATTAATAGAATATGCTTTTGCTATTATTTCCTAAGAAAACTATGTAAGGACCATAGGGAAAGCCTATATAAATAGGGCTTGGGTGGTTCATGAGACATATCTTCAAATCTTCATAGTTCATTAAGAACTGAATAGCTTGAGAGGTAATTATTTTTGTATTGTGAAGAGGATTTCCACTTGATTGATGATACATGGTTGGGGTTTTATGCTGGTGCTTTCCCCTGGATATATCTTTTGTTATGTGTGATTATTTCTCTTGATCAGTTATGCATGTTTCTACTTGATGCTGCTCATGCATTTGATTATGCTTCCTCTTAATGTTTTGTAAAAGTAGAACAAGTATTATGCTTTAGGACATTGCATATATCGGTTTGTTCTACAAGTGAAATTTCTACATCCCATCCACGACCACCCAAGCTGGACATGTATAAATTTGATGGCTCTCACCCAGCCGCATGGATAGCACAAATGGAGCAATATTTCACACTAAATTACATCTTGGATGATGTGACTCAGCGTAGTGTGGGTATCATGTACTTGGACAATGAAAGTTGGCAATGGTGGAAATGGTATCAACGTTTCTATGGAAGGCCCTTGACTTGGCAGACATTCAAAAAAACTCTTACGGATCACTTTGACCATGAAACTAATATTTTGGGTCATCTCACTAAGCTCCAACAGACAGGAACAATGAACAAATATATTACAGCCTTTGAAGCCTTAGCTTTCTGTACTAGAGGTCTACACGATGAGTTCTACGTTGAATGTTTTGTCAATGGTCTCAAAGAAGCCATACAAGCCCATGTCCGACTACACCACCCTAGCTCATGGCTACATGCTTGCAGGATAGCTCGGGAAGTAGAACATGTGTTAGTGGCCTAGTCCAATCGCCCAAATTTCATCACCAAGGGTCGCCCCACACAGGCTCAAAGCACTACCTAAACACTCAAGGTTCAAAAGATGTCACCAGTGGAAATGGCAGAAAGAAGAAAGCAAGGACTGTGTTACTACTATGATGAGAAATACTCCCCCAGGCATAAATGAAATGAGCCCAAATTCTTTCAAATTGATGCTATTGATCACAGTTCATTGAAGGAAGCCCCACCACTTGAGGAACCAAAGGAGGAATAAGAGGACAACCAGTAGGACACTGTACCTGAAGAACTAATTATTTCCCTGCATGCTTTGGTAGGGATTTCTTCTCCCCAAACTCTCAAAGTCAAAGGTTTTATTAAGCATCACCCAGTAGTAGTCTTGATTGGTAGTGGTAGTACACATAATTTTATCCATCAAAAAGTCACGGAAGCAGTGCATTGTTTTGTCTGAGCAGTTTCTAACTTCCAGGTTCAAATTGCTGATGGGGGGACAGTGAAATGTGAAGGCCACTATGAAAATGTCAAAACTCAAATGGGGGATTATCAGTTAAAGACCCACATGTTTGCCATACACATGGGAGGGTGCGACATTGTCCTAGGTGCTGAATGGCTTCACACACTTAGCCCAATCACAATGGATTTCCAGGAGTTATATATGAGCTTTAAGTAGAGCAACCACACACATACCCTCCGCGGACTCTAGGTGGGAGCTCCTTCTATCATCAGCTCATATTAGATGGAAAAATTGTTAAAAAATGGCCACCATGGAGTTATATCCAAATTTAATGCCAACCAGGCCTTCAAACACAATTCTCTTCATATTCATCCTGAGATGCAACAGATCTTGAACAACCATCTTCCAGTCTTTGACAAGCCTCATGAGCTTCCACGCTCAAGAGGGGAACATGATCATAGCATTACTTTGGTCCCAGGGGTCCAACCACCAAATGTGTGCCCATATAGATATCCGTTCACCCAAAAGAATGAAATTGAAAAAGTAATCAAGGAACTCTTGGAAGCAGGCATCATTCGTCCCAGCATTATTCCTCATTCATCGCCAGTGGTCATGGTGCTTAAGAAATATGGGGAATGGCGTATGTGTCTAGACTTCAGGGCCCTCAATAAGTTGATGTTCAAAGATAAATTCCCCATCCCAGTTGTCGATGATTTGTTGGATGAACTAAATGGGGCTCAATTCTTTACTAAGCTCAACCTTCGCTCAGGCTATCACCAAATTCGCATGAAAGAAGTCGACATTCCAAAGACTTCTTTCCAAACTCATGAAGGCCATTATGAGCTCCTGGTCATGCCATTTGGTCTTTGTAATGCCCCATCCACTTTTTAGAGCCTTATGAACCACCTGCTCAAACCATATCTCAGAAAATTTATCCTTGTTTTCTTTGATGACATCCTCATCTACAGTCGCATCCGGGCCACACATCTTCAACATGTAGATCTACTCTTGCAACTACTCAGCAAACATAAATTATTTGTCAAGATGTCCAAGTGCTCTTTTGGAATGGAAGAAGTTGAGTATTTGGGCCACATTGCGGGGCGTGAAGGTGTCAGGGTGGACTCCAAAAAGATTCAGACAATGCATGATTAGCCTCAACTAAAGACCTTGAAGAGCCTTAGAGGATTTTTGGGTCTCACAGGCTACTATCGCAAATTTGTCTACAATTATGGTCACATTGCTAGGCCCCTCACTAAAATCCTAAAAAAAAACTCATTCCTTTGGAATGATGAAGCACAACAGGCCTTTACAGCTCTCAAACATGCCATGTGTTCCACTCTAGTCTTAGCACTACCGACTTCACCAAATCTTTTGCGATTGAATGTGATGCTTTTGGCATGGGTATTGGGGTAGTCTTAATGCAGGAAGGTCAACCCTTGGCCTTCACGATCCAACAACTAAGTGGGAAGAATTTGGGACAATCTACCTATGAGAAGGAGATGATGGCCATCTTACATGCAGTAGATACCTGGTGACCATACTTATTGGGGCGACGTTTCCAAATCTACACAAACCATCAAAGCCTTAAATATTTTTTGGACCAATGCCTATCCTCACCAAAACAAAGTAAATGGCTCGCCAAAATGATGGGATATGATTATGAGATAATTTACAAGAAAGGGCACGAAAATATTGTAGCAGATGCATTATCCCGCCAATTTGAGGAGGAAAGTACCCTGCTCGCAATTTCCCTTCCCATTCTAGAATTGATTGAAGAGGCTTGCAAGGAATGGTTTTCACATCCCTGGCTGTCCCAACTCATTAATCAATTACAAGTGGATCCAAATTCCACAATGGGCTACTCTTGGCAAGATGAGATTCTTTGCTACAAGCTTAGAGTCGTAATATCACTAACATCCACCCTCAAAAGCCGCATTTTGGTAGAGTTGCACTTGTCTCCCATTGTAGGACATTCAAGCTTTTAGAAGACATATGCTCGCACTAGAAGATCATTTTTTTGGATAGACATGAATGCGACGTCTATCAGCACCACAAAGGAGAAACAATCAAATCCCCAAGCACATTACAGCCATTGCCCATCCTGGCCTCAATCTGGATGGAGGTTTCTATGGATTTCATTACGAGTCTTCCAAAGTCAGGAAGCAAGTCAGTCATCATGGTGGTTGTGGACAAAATTTATAAGTATGATCATTTTTGCACCCTACCCTGCCCTTTTACACTGACTTTGGCTGCTCAGTATTTCATGGATCAGATCTTCAAATTTCATGGCATGCCCACTTCCATTGTGTCTGATCATGACCCGATCTTCACTAGTAACTTTTGGCAGGAACTCTTCTAGCTACAAGGTACCCAACTACAAATCAATGCTTCCTATAATCCACAAACTGATGGTCAAACTGAAGAAGTCAACAAATGTCTGGAGACCTACCTTAGGTGTTTCACTTCAGAAAAGTAACATCTCTGGGTACAGTGGTTACCTCTAGCCGAATGGTGGTATAACACCAACTATCATGACACCACCAAAATGAATCCATATGAAGCAGTTTATGGTCACCTCCCTCCTTCCCCTACTTCTTATATCAAGGGATGCTCAAAGGTACAAGTAGTGGATCAACTCCTATAGAACTACACAACCATGCTGACCCACCCTAGAGATAATCTTCATCATGCCCAAAACCACATGAAGCAACAGGCAAATCAACATCGCTCAGAACGCCAATTTCTAGAAAGGGGTCAGGTATTTTTAAGGCTGCAACCATATAAGAAAACATCACTCAAAGACAAGGGTTGTCAGAAATTATCTCCAAAATTCTATGGACCATATCAAGTACTTCAACAAATTGGAGAAGTCACCTACAAGCTAGCTTTGCCACCCACTGCAAAAATCCATCCAGTCTTCCATGTCTCCTGTCTTAAGAAAGTGATTGGGAACCATTGCAGAATTCAAACTAGTCTACCTAAAGTGGATGAAGAAGGGTCAATCTAGCTCCAACCTGAACATGTTCTTAACACATGAGAACGACACCTATGTGGCTGCACGATCAAGGAATTCCTCGTCAAGTGGAAAGACACCTCTCTAGAAGACGCAACCTGGGAACTAGCCACTGTCCTTCAGCAGTTTCCTTAGCTTCAACATTGAGGACAAGGCTATTCTTATGGGGGAGAGCATGTTAGGGTCCAACCCTAACCCCCTTATTTATGTAATAGGATCGAGTCATAGTTATAGTTAAGTAAAGAGTCAATAAAGCCCATATTAATAATTGTAAGTGGTTAACTTGCATTTAATGAAGGGACCACAATTAATTGCAAATGGGCCATGGTATTAGATAGATGGTATTAATAAGAACCATGGTATTACATGTATGAATCCTATATAAAGGATAGAGAATCCCCTTGAGGAACATCGTGTCTTATTTTGTAATTGAGCTCAGCTCTATTGGAGTTTGCCCCCTTGAAGAGGCAAGTGAACATTGCTTTCTAAATAATAAAATACTTGTTGTTATTTCTCATTGTTCTATGTTCTGGGTATATTTCTTCGCATATTTTGTATTCTGGTATTGTCTTGTAGGTTAAGAACATAACAAAAATCTTGGTGCTTGGCTTGATGTATTTATAGGTTGTGGTGACAAAACACCAAAGTGGTTGCCATCGAGTCCAAAGGGGGAGATTGTTGGAATTATGAATTAGGTGTTGTCCTTGATGGCAACCTACCTGATGAGTTGTCCTTGAGGACAACCTATTTTATGCATGGAAACTTACTTGATAAGTTATCTCTTGATAAGTAGATGAAATCTACTTTTTAAAGGTATAAAAATGATGTGTTTATAGATGTGACAAAGTGTTTCAGAGGGAGAGGAATCATAAAGTTGGAAGTTCAAGAACTATACATGGGTTCGTCAAGGCCAAGTTTCATATACACGAGTTTGTTGAAGCAAAGTAGCATACGGTTTTTACACCATGGTATTCTAAATACCAGGGGTCCTTACCATGGTAGTGGACCATAGTAATGAGTGTGACAATGGATATTGATCATGTCAAAGATTACCACTCGCACTAGTGTAGTTTTGACCCATGGTATTAGATAAGGGCTAAACAATATAAAGAAGTTAAGATAAAAGTGATATGGGTGCAAGTGAAAGGATTTTTTATGCATACTTCATTCTCAAGTGTATTTTCATTGTAAGGGCCATAATTGTCAAATAGATCCGAAATAATTAGGAACCAATGAACATAATGATGGATCAGGATCATGAGACCTAAAATGAGTTTTCATTGTATGATCTTCTCATGGATTGCTTAGATCTCAATACTGATGAATGTTTTCATATATGAATATTATGATATGGGCCTTTCTGAAGTTCTAAAGAGCTGCACAATTTTAGGTCAAAATTTGCAAATTTGTATGTTGGTTGGTCTCAGGAAAATCACGTATACACACGGGTTAGCTTATTCAAATTTGTGTATAGAAAGTAAGGGTTTTTGTTCATAAATGACTGATCAACCTGACGAGTGCTCCTGCTTCTCTATTGTCTACCAATGATGTCCTCATGTTGATCTAGGCTGAGTGATAATGTCTGAAGTAGGACAAATTGAATGATGAAGTTGAATTTGTTTACATGTTGATTGGTTTAAAATATTATTGATGTTGCTGACTGTATGAGGGTTATGTAGGTTAATATAATATTTTAGAATATCTCTGGTCAACTCTGTGTCAGATTCAAAATTACAAGTTTTTATTTTTCAGTATAAATATCTGTACGTGGATTTCTCTACAAAAAAGCGTCTATGCACATGGGTTTCCTTAAGTGATGTAGCATATACATTTTGACATTTGAATGATCAAAATTGCAGTCGATTTTGTGTGTTGATGCAATATTATGAGTTTAGTTATGTGTATTGGTTATAGTGATCTAACTGTTCCAGTTGATTAGTTGAGTTTTGATTAAGTTGAGTTGATTTGGTTTCAGTGATTGGTTTATTTAGTTGTGTTAGAGATTGACGATTGCATTACAATAATGAGTTACATTTTTGAGTACTGATGTTGAGCTTAAGTGTTGGTAATGGGTCCAGTGTGAAAATTTTATGAAAAGTGGCCTACAAGTTATCATGTGTTGTAGCAAGTGGATCCAGTATGAAAATTTCTAAAAAATGGTCCATGAATGTTGTTGAGGGTTGGATCCTTCAATAAGGAAGTCAAAGGTTGCTGCCAGTAGTAGTTGGTGATCAAATCAGGGGGTTGAAGCTCCCTTCCAGTAGGAGTTGCAAAACGAGTGAAGGTTGTAGCCTTCAGCAGGTGGGTGCCTGCATACTAGTATGAGTAGACACCAATACAAGAATGTAAGAAGTTTTTGATATTAATAAGTTTTGAAGACCAAGATGACAACATCGGTGCTTTTTTCCCACATTAGGTTTCCACCTTAAATACTGGTGTTCATGTGTGTTACATATATGTGATACTCTAATATATTCTTACTACACCTATTTACTATTAAATGCCTAATAAATCTCTTACATTTTGGTTCAATTTTAAGATATAAAGAATTAGTTGTTTTACAATTTTACAAGGCATATGCTAGTTTCTTTTGCAAAAGTCGCGTATATATGCTAGTTGGGTTCAATCAAGTCACGTATGCATTTCAAAAAATAAAACTATTATTATGAGTTTTTAAAATAATGATTCACCTCCCCTTAGTATTTTTGCCAACATATTATTCTTCATAAGAGCAAGAGGAGTGGATTAGTTATGGAGAAGCTGATCAATCACCCGCACTTTGGAAGATATTGGAAGATAAAATGTTGGAAAAGATGGTAGTTGGCCATACACCACCTCATACAGTGTCATATTTGTTGCTTCATGATAATTAGTATTATACAACCATTTTGTGAAATGTAATCACTACATCCATTGCTTTTTTTTGCTCAAATGAAAGCACCGTAAGTAGGTCTCCAAACGTTTGTTTACGGCTTCAGTTTGACTATCCATCTAGGGATGATATGAAGTAATCATTTGGAGTTGTGTACAATGTAGATTGGATCTTGATCTAACACAATAGAAGTAGGCATGCCATGCCATTTTAAAATTTGGTCCATGAAAACTTGAATCACCAAGGTTGGAGTGAATGGGTGCGGTGAGGCATAAAAATGGGTCTATTTAGAGAGGTGATCAACTACTACCATGATACTTGACTTGCAACCTGATTCATGGAGACTTGTAATGGATTCCATGGAGACATTAGTCCATATAGAAGCATGTATAAACATGCATTGCAAGGTTCTCAGTGTCTTCGCTATTTCCCCTTTGTTGCACTGAAAAATTTCACTTTCAACTAAAAATGTAAGAATGCATTATTTCGTTTGTTCCCAAAAGAAGAAGTGGAGTGCAAGAACATAAGTCTTTTGAATACTAAAATGGCCTAAAACACATGAAGAGTGTATCTCTACTAATATTTAGTGTTTAAGTGTGGAGTGAGGGGAGAGAACCACATGATCCTTATATCTAAGAATATCTTCTTACTAAGTATAACCCACTAGGGGGTTAGGATCTCACTGTAACTTTTTTATTATATTGGAAAGAGACAGATGATTAAAGTATTCATTATTTACCTCCTTAATCAAAGATGGTATGGGAAAATATAGGGATAATATGGCACCATCCTACATAAATGATGTAGACAGAGCATCAGCCACAACATTGTCTTGACTCTTCTTAAAGACTATCACATAGTCATAGCCTAACATTTTGGTAAGCCATTTATTTTTTTGTGGAGAGGATAAGAAATTCTCTAAGAAACTCTTAAAACTATGATGGTCAGTTTGGATCTAAAAATGTTTCCCAAGAAATTATGGTCGCCAATTGTCTACTGCATGAAGGATGGCCATCATTGCCTTGTCATAAGTGTATCAACCCAAATTCCTACCACTTAATTGTTGGCTTGTGAAGGTGAGTGGTCAACCTTATTATGTTAATACTCCACTAATGTTAGTTCCTGATGCATCATATTTGACCACAAATAGTTTGGTGAAATCTCGAATGGCCAATAGAGGGGTGGAGCACATGGCTTGTTTGAGATCCATGATAGCCTGTTGAGATAATTATGTCTAGAGAAATGTATTGTTCATGAGAATATCTATAAAGGGTTTATCAATTTGTCCACAATTTTTGACAAATTTGTGATAGTATTTTGTGAGGCCCAAAAAACCACACAAAATATTCAAGGTCCTAGGCTGTGGCCAATCCCGCATTGCTTAAATATTTTTTTGATCCACCAAAAATCCTTCACGACCTACAATGTGTCGCAAGTACTATACTTCTTCCATCCCAAAATAACACTTGGAAAATTTAACAAATAATTTATTATCCTACTGAACTTGCAATACCTTGTCAACATGATGAAAATGTGTGTCCCATGGTTTGTTGCAAAAGAGTATATCATCAAAAAATACTAGAAAATGATTTATAAGATGTGGCTTGAGAGGGTTATTCATGAGACTTTGAAAGGTGGAAAATACATTACAAAAGCCGAAGGGCATAGCAAAAAATTTGTAGTTACCTTCATGGGTTCTGAAAGTTACCTTGGGAATGTTTGGTTCCTTCATTCTAATTTAGGGAGAGCCCAAACGAATATCCATCTTGGTAAATAATTGGGTGTCATGGAGCTCATCCAATAGATCATTGACTACTGGAATGGGAAATGTATCCTTGATGGTGAGAATTTTGAGAGCCCTAAAGTCGGGACACATGTGCTACTCCATATCCTTGTTCAAGGCCATGAAAACTGGAAATGAATACAAGATGGTGTTGGGACGAATAACGCTTACTTCGAGTAGTTCCTGAATAATCTTTCCAATCTCATTATTTTTTGCAAATGGATATCTGTAGGGATGAACATTTGGAAATTGGATATCTAGAATCAAAGGGATGTTATGATCATGCTCACCTCTAGAGGGGAGTAACTCCTTGGGTTTTTCAAATACTTGTTGGTGGTTACCCAACACCTATTGCAAATCTGGACGAATGGTGGTAGTGTTGGATTTAATGGTTTGGATTGCATTGAATTGAGTAACTACTCAATGGAGGCCCTTTTTTAAGATCTTCTCCATTCTATGTGAGTTGATGATAGTAGGAGGTCTTTCCTTGAGACCCCTAAGCATATGAGTGTGTCCATTCTAATTGAAGCTTATATATAACTCTTGGAATTCCATGGTAATTGGGCCTAGTCTCATAATCCATTCAACTTCGAGGGTGATATCACAGCCTCCAATTTCAATGGTAAACATATAATTTTTAAGGTGATATTCTGCATATGGAACTTATTGTGCTCAAAACATCCTTCACATTTCGTGTTCCCCCCATTAGCTATAATACTTTGAAAATTGGATACTTATCACACAAAAAAATGAACTACATTGGCTACCATTTTATGAAAAAAAATATGTATGCTGGCACTGTCAATAAATACCACCATTTTCCTATGCTTAATGAGGTTCTCTGATTTTAAGCATTTGTGGAGAAGAAGTGTCAGCTAACACATGGAGTGATATAATTAGTTCATCAAGTGTTGTAGTAGTATTTGTTACTTCTTTAGTGACCATGTTAGGTTTTTCTTCCTCCTCCACAAGCACTTCAACTATGGGGACCTCGTAATTGGCATTATGGCTCACTTGTTGGTAAGCATTGATGTCAACCTAGTAGCATTGGTGTATTTTTGTTTGGCACTAATGTCAACATGTTAGCATGTGATGTAGAGTCTCGCTTATGCACATTATTGGTTGCTTATGCTAGTGATATGATTCTTGGCTTATTCATCAGTTACAATTCTTAGCTTGGTGGTTGTAAATGTTAGTGCAAGTATTTGGCTTATGTGCGGATTCCATGGTAAAGTGTGGAGCTACTACACCTAGTTGAGGGTGATGGATATTGTTAAGTTATGTTTATGGTACCTAGTGTGTATGGATGAGGTTCATCTTTTATGATTAGTTTCGGGGTCTATCATCAATGATTTGAAGTTAGACAGGTGCTGGAAGTAGTTGGATATGTTGTTGATGATCCTAGCTGATGTAGAGATGTTAGTTCCTTTCATTGATGTTATTTATGTTGTGTAGGTGTTGTAGAACGTTTTCATTATGAATCAAGGGTTTAAGTTGCTTTAGAAAGGTTGTGACAATGTCCCAAACACTCTCTTAAAGATCAGCTCCAAGAGGTGGTTGAAACAGGTGCATAACTTGGATTTTTGAATGTATACGCCATTTTCATGAAGGAAAATAGCATACATACACTAGTATTGTGAAGGAAGAGAGTGTATGCCACTTGTGGCTGATTCTCCCCACATCTCTCATGCTTGTTACCTATTTTGTGGTTTTTCCGGCTGTGTTTTTGATGGGATTTTTATATAAGGTTGGAAAAAAAGTTATTGAACTTCCAAAATATGACTAAAAAGGAATTTTCACTAGTAATTGAAGTTAGTGGCTATATTGATTCAAGAAGCAATGAACCAAATCACTTCGAGGATATGAACATAGATCCGCTACATAATTGTAATTATTGATTTAATAATTTTTGAAGATTACAAATAGATGGAGATCATGAGCCTCTTTGGTTGGTTCACTTGAAAAGCAAATGTGATGGTTGCGTGAGCTTGGAGATTGTGTGTGAGAGAAGAGTGGTGTGTGTAAACTATGTAGGGAAATATGTATAAGATCTTCAGTAGTTCACAGTGATAATAGATGGGAGAATAATTGTCATTCAACAAAGATCTTATGTAATAGTACGGTAATGGAGTAGGAATGATTGTAGATCATTCAGTTTATGCTTTCTTATCATGCTTTCATCATATTATATTTTATGTATGCATCATGCATTATTGATGGGATTGTTGCAGTGATTGGATGAGTTGTGTAGATATGTTTCATTGAGATTGTTATATTGTTTTGAGCCTATATTTCTAGAGGTTGATGTGTTTTTAATGTTAAGAAACTCAAGGGTTCCCGTTTCAAAATGCATGAAAGGTGAACCAAAAAGAGAAGTGGGGTTGGTGCTTCAACAAAACAAGTATTGAGAACACATTTTTTCATAAGTCCAATGGGTAGTTGGTAAGGCTTGTTGATGAAATGGTTGTCTATAGAATCATGAGATGGAGATCAAAGTTCATTTTAGATAGTTTCAATATTGTATTATCTAGGTAATGATTTGCTTAACAAATTATAGAATATATTGAGTAGCGTAGGATAAATAATGGTATTTTTTGAGTTGGAGGAGGCTTTCCACTATATTTCATGTGTCCCTATGTGATGTAATGACTTTTGCATTATTTTTTATGTTTATTTCATATGGTGTGGCCCTCATGTGTTGATTCTAGATGAAGTTGCATGTTTAGATCTAATGCATATTTTTTAAGTGATGAATTTATTAATATATTCGAGAAAAAAGTTTTAATATTTTTGAAATTGTTATCACTATTGATTCACCCCCCTTATCAGTAATGATCTTGGTTCCAACAATTGGTATCAGAGTAGGGTTCCCTTGGTGAAGCTTGATTGCTTGAGAGAAGATTGTGGGATTATGTTGAAGAATAAGAAGAAACAAACTCAGAAAAGAAATAGTTGCAAAAAATCCAAGAATGTTGCGAAGCCCAGAGAACCTATTATGTTGGTAAAAGGCATCACAAATAGTATTTTTAGTCATGGAAATTTTCCTTGCCAATATAGTGATAATGATTTTGGGGTTATTGAATAAGTTGATGATCAAAGTTTTGAAGTTGATTCCTCCTGAAGTGAGGAAGGTGTATTTCCATTGCAAGAATCTGAATGTTAAGAGATTAAAAGAGTAGTGACCCTTGAAACCAACAACAAAGCTCAAGAAAGGTTGATGTAAGAACTTAAGATGGAGAACAAATATCTGAAGGAAATTCTTCATATTCTTGAAGAGAGAGAGAATTCTTTGAAATAAGAGACTTTTGCTCTCAATAATCAGTTGAAGAAAGAAAGGAAAATTGAAGAGGAGATTGGTAGCCAAATTAAGAATCAAATCAACCACTATGAGAAATTAGAATCTAAATTAGAAACGAGCATCAAGAGAACAAATGAGGTAGCAGTTGAAGATCCCAAACCATAAATTTTGAGCAACAATGAAGGAAACCATCAACAAAATCAAGTGCCAAGTCAAGAGCCAAAACGTGTGCCAAGGAAATATATGACAAATGTTAAGTGTTTTAGCTATAAAACATTTGGGCACATCTCATCCAATTGCAAGAACAATAAGATAAAACATTTTAAGAAAAATAAGAATCCAAAGAAGGAGCATCCTTAAAGATCAGTCTCACAAGATTTAGGTATAAAAAATTATTTTATGGCTATTTTTTATTATGCAATAATTTTTTGTCATAAAAGTTTTGATTATAGGACCAATGGAGCAAAATGTAGAACTCAGATTAGAAAACAATTTAAACATTTTCCTACATTTCTTGGGCACATTAGATGTTATGTTTGTGATAGTTTGGGCCATAAGTCCAAGGATTGAAAACTTACCATGTGTTTCAGGTAATCAAATCAAAGAAATAAAGCCATGTAAAACCAATCAGTCAAGAAGTCAAATAAGAATATGCATGGCAATGATCAACCTCACAAAATTTAGAGAAGAAAGGAGCAAGAAATCACTCCCATTAAAAATTGAGGCCTACATGGTCTTAGGGGGGAGAATATGGTTGCATTATGGATTTCAAGTAGATCATTAAATGTGCTGCCATATTGAAAAGTTTGAATGAGATTTTAAGTTGCATGATTTTGTAGCTCTGACAATAGTTGTTGCAAGAGTTTATTTAGAGATGACACGTGCATGTGGAGCATCTCACACGCTTTCATTTTCTAGTGGGTTATTGATGGAATAATGGTCCTGTTGGAGCCTCAAAAATTGTTTCTTCAACATGGGGGAAAAACATCCGGTTTGGACCTTGGTTAGAAACTCCTTTTCCATTTGGTCTAGTGGCTTCAACTGGGGATAATGGGACCAGTTTCCAAGAAGAGATTTTCATAGTGTTGATGGAGTGATATATGATGTAATGGGGGAATGTTTAACCTAAGTGTAATCTAATCTAAACTACTAAACACATGCATATATCCTAGCTTAAACACTATTTAAATATAAATATACGAGGGAATTAAATACAATATGCGATCTACAATGATTTCCTACAACAATTGGTAATATAGATCATTCAACTATAATAAGAAATGAAATCATTTAACAGTAATTGTTTTGGATACATAGTTAGCCAAAATGATTATGAAAGATCTATCACATAAATCGTTCATGAATTCAGAATAATGTCAAAGCCAACATCATAAAAAAGTGCAATAATGCTAACTATAATTTATAATTTCACGCATAAAACAATTAACAGAATAAGTATTTCTTGATACATAAATAAAACAAGATCATAAGACAAAAGTACCATATATGACGAATTCTTCTCATGTGCTTCAGCAGTATTGACCAACTTTCAATCAATCTGACATATTATAAGAGTACAAAAGTGCATTTCAGTAGAGTATGCTAGATATTTAAGAGAAAATAGATCCTATTCCATTCATTCCATCAAAACCTCCTCAAAAGTATAGAAGTGTAATGTTTCAAAGAATGCTTTTGATAAAAATTTTGGACTCCTCTAAATGCATGATAGGGGTTTAAATACTAGACTATAGGTCTGAAAATAGATTATTACAAAAATAATCAAGGATATTTAAACAACCTACCTTAGATTATGTCAAAATAAAACTAAAAAAAAAAAATAAACTAAGTGACTAACTCATTTGTATTTGATCTTTGAGATTGCAAATATCTGTCATAGGCTTAAGTTGCATCAGTTGGTCAATCACAGATTTCAACTGCCCAAAAAATATAGCATTTGTTAGCACTGGCACCATTTTTTGTGTGGAAGTTGTTGATCATCTCAAGGTCATCCACTACCTGTATGGTTTTACCAAGAACTACCAGTATGCTTCCCAGTTTAGTTTACTCATCTGTCTGATCACCTCCTCCTTTTCCCTCGCTTCCTGCTTTCACTATTGCTCTAATTGTTTTACATTTGGAAGAAATATTGTTATGCTTTCTATAACTAGGTTGTCACCATGAAGATTTGTATTGATGGATTTTGTTATGCTTCTTGTTTCTACTGTTGCGATTTTTGTTGCCCTTTCCGCTTTCTTGATCCAAGAATCCCATTTTGTGAACAAGATGTCTTTATGTGATTCCTCCAATTTTGGCATATCAGCCTTTCTCCCTTCTTCTGATTTTTTCCATGTGATAAAGTTAGAAATATTTTTATGAAATTTGTTATACTCAAGTCTCAAGTCGACAACTTGCCTTGTTATCTTATTACTGATCTCGCAATAAGGATTTATTTGTGAGATTTCTTGGCAAAGAACTTCCTTCTATTGCATTTGTTGGGAGTTAAGACTGAGTGGTTCCTTTATGAACTGATCAATTTGCAAATTGTATTTAAACTCATCTACTATAGCTTGTATCTGCGCATACCTTTTTGCTAGGCTAGCCTAATGTTGTATTTGCATATATTGAAATTCTTGCTGGAGCTAGGCTACATGTAATTCTGCTTGTTTATTGGATTGCTCATGAGCCAATTGTTGTTCTAATAGTAGAATTCTTTGTTCCTTTTCTTTCAATAGAATTTGGACCTCTGTCACTTTATCAATAGTTTTCTTTGCATAGGTTCCTGCAAATTGCAACAATCTTGTGACATTTTCAAATGGTTCCATGGGCAAGTCCTTCCATACCATTTCCATTAGTTCATTGTCAGGATTCGTAATAGTTGCAGTGTCTAACGTTCTTTTCTTCCCATATCTCTTTATGATAGCTTTGTGGGTAGGATTTTAAAATACATTTAGTGAAGAAATTTCCTCAATTATCAAATTAATTTCTGAAGTGGGGGTGTTAGGAATGAGCTCAACATCTTGTGTACCTATAGTTTTCTCCACTGTTGTTTCTTGAGTTGATTTGTGTTGTGTTTGATTAGGAGTCTGTATCTTGGATGTTTGTTCATCTATGTGAAGCTTCTTGTTGAAATGTCCCCATTCCTTTTCCAAATCAATAACTAGGTTTTTTGCTAACTATGTGGATGTCTAGTGAACATTTGCTTGTTTCCTTGCCATGGTTTTCTTGATTGTTTCCTCTGTAGTTCTAACTGTCTCCCTTTAGACTCTTTATTTTTATTGCCTCCCCCATTTTGAGAATGGTGCTCCCAGTGTTCCGATTCATGAGTATATTTCTCTTAGGTTTCCCCTTCATAATTCTCTTTGGAGCTATCCTCGAAGCTTACACTACGATTTGGCTCCCTTATTTGTTTAATTTGTAGTAGTTCGAATGGGACCTTCAATAATCTCCTCTTTCTATATACATGGAAAGATTCAACATCATCTGGGGCAAAAACTAGTGATCCAATATGCATCAATTCTAAAAATGTTTCTTTTTAAAGAAGAGGTCATCGAAGGCATGCTCTTCATGGGTGAATGGTTTCACTTTCACTATAGTAGTGAACCCCTTAGTAGTGCCATTTGGGTCATAATGCCTTCCCAGGATTGTAGCTAATTTCAGAGACTTCATGATCTATACTTCTTTGCATGAATGTCCAAAATCATGTAGCGCAAACACACCACATTGCAATAGAAATGTAGGCCAAATGGCCATCTTCTTCTCTTTCAATCCTTTGCTCAACGCACCTTCCCATGTCATTTGGTAGGCTATCTCTCTGGCCATTAAGTTATCGGGGACGTAGTATGGGAGAACATGCAGTGAAGTAATGCTCCAAAATACTCTAATATAGGTAAATGTTTCCTCCCGAAACCATCTAGCTATAGGCAAGATATCTACTTCAACTTCTTTTGAAAACCTAAGGGTGGTTGTGTTATAGACTTCTTTATGGATAGGTAGCATAACTCCTTGACAAATCTTATAAAAATGGGGGTGAAACTAAGACTCCCACAAAATCTTATGGTACACATGTAAAGGAAGCAGGTCATAAGCGGTGCACTTCAATCCCATAATGGAAAATTTGGAACTAAAACAGATTGTGCTCGTTACAAAAGTGCTCATGAAAAATGGGGGACAAAACCTTGAAGAGGGACATCTCTTTCTCCTCTATTCCATAATGGATTTTTCCAAATTATCAAAAAAAAATTGAGCCCAATTCATTATCATTTCATTCAAGGTTGCATCTATTAATGGAAGCCATTTTGGGGAAAATTTGGTGCTATCGGGTTTACCGAACATTCTACATAGCATGGTTGCTGCAAAACTATAAGGAGGAGACATAGATGCCATAGAATACATACCTGTCTTATCCCATTTGAGCTTGCCTTCACTTGTCTAGGTTCGCGTGACATCTACCGGGTCTTCATTCTCCTTAACAAATTGCTCGAGGAACTGTTTATTGTAGAGCTTCTGTGGATCTGGTAAATGGTACATTAGCCATAGACTTTGTGCTAAAAAAGATCCCATAACCTCTTGGTTGTGATTCTTGAATTCTTTATCCAAGACGTCCACCACATTAATTATCCACTTGACCATATCCATGTATGGGATTATCTTCGGTCTTGTAGGTATGTGATGTAGGAATGAGCATGATATCTCAAAGTAGGAGGCGTCAAAGGAAGCATGAGCATTGGCCATGGCATTTGCTACCAGTGACCTTGGTTTTTCCTCTTCTAACAAATCATACATGGCTTGCCAATTTGAAGTTCCTCCATCTCTCCTGCATGTAGTATTAGAGAAAAGAGGAATCATTTTTGATTCTTCAGACACAGTTGCCTTTCCCCTCTTTTCCGTTGCTTCTAATGAATCTTCCTGTGAACTTTTCCTGAAATGTAGCAGAGTGGAAGATATCAAATAGACACAAGAAAGAATGAAAACGAGGCTGAATGATACAGATAATATTGAAAAGCTGACAAGAAAGGAGTTTTAATTAAACAAAGATGAAAAGATAGTATATCACATCGAGCCGCTTTTCAACATAAATTCCATTAATCAATACTAAATATCCACTAACAGTTTGTTATCACTACCTTTATTTATCATTAATGTTCCGCATCGTAAAATTGGAAGAAAATTTTTAAGGTGGTGAGATTTAATTTGTGAGAATGTCGATTTTGCGATTGCAATGCATATCGCAAATCACATTATCACATATTTGATTGTGCACTTTCTTAGAGTTCCTTAGTTTCCCGCGGGATGCAAGATGTGGTGTGTTGTTTATTGTTTAAAATGTAGCTCATTTGATGGAATTTTTTTTCTTATAAAGCGTCTTTTATTGCACAATGGATTTAAGTTCTACTTTATGTCATAGGCTTTAATCAGGTCCGGGCTCTTATCGCATTTCACAACCTTTTGTGATTCGTAAGTTTTAATACCTTTCTTAAGTGTTTATGACTGATGCGATAAGGTTGAGCGCCTTGTTGCAATATTACATTTCGTATGTTTCAACATATTTCGTGAGAGTAAGCCCTTTGTGAACGGAAATATGAGATACAGGATTTTGTTTTTATAGGAAATGCCTTAGGCCTTAGTTTTAAATGAAAAATCCTAATGATATTTAAGCTAAGCACGGTGATTCCTTCTGATCACTTTTCATGTGTTTTTCTTGTTAATAAGGCTTTTGACACACTTGTTCTAGCGGTATGTGAAAAGGAAAGCATTGCTAGCTTTCAAAGGGTTTTGGCTTGATATCTTGCTTTATTTCGAAAATTTAAAAGAAAGTGTTTAAATGATAAATTTGTTTTTTGAAGGATTTTATCAAGGGCCCCTATTTATTGATAGAATACTAGCTATTATATTAATAATTTTGGGGGGTGGGGCCGCTGTTGAATAACACAACAAGTCCGTGAGATTGTTTGGAGGAAGTAGCTATGTTTCTCATGGCTATATATTTATCTAACATTGGCCATTGGAGGAGCTATTAGAGGTTGAGGAGAACTATCATGAGTTTAAATGACCTATATGATTCTCCATAGTCTTATATCAGTTGCATGCAATTGATTATGTTCATATTGATGGTCATTTTGAGCATTCATGAAAAATTGCCTTTATATGAACATGTTGTGTATGTTATTAGTAAGACACACTGACATGAAATAATTCCAGTGATTAGAAGCCACAATATATTTGTAGGTGGGGTAACTTTTTATTTATCTATGTTGCTGGTGTTTATTCTCCATATGCATGTTTTTGGATTCTCTACTATTGTTTGTTTTTGTTACATATAATGTGATGCTAGTGCCATTAGATATCGATCCATTGGTTACATGATTTCTCACCCGTGCTCATTTTTATCATTGGTGACATTGGTGGTTACTTGGCCTATGTTTCATTTAGTAGATCTCCTTATGGTTCATTACTACTCCATGTTGAAGACTATTATCCACTATTCAATTGTTGGAATTACACATGTATGGCTTGGTGGTTACTAGTAACATGATATGTGGGTACTTGTTGGAGGTTTTGTTGAACAAATTTATTGTTTCATGGATCCATCGTCTACTGCCATAAAAGTTTAAGGCTTATCTTATGATGTGAGATGTGTTGAATTGATTTCTATTTTCTTGAGTGGTTGGTTTCTTGTTGTTGTAAATGGTGCACGTATTTTTGACATGTTTATTGTTGTTATCATATAGATGTGTTGGTTGGTGCATTATGGATAATATGAGATGATGGGTAATAGGTTGTTGTTGCAAGTTCATGAGCTGTATTTATGTTGCTACTACAAATTGGTGTTTTATGTTGCTTAGTTTATATCAAGGTTATATGTTGTTAATTATTACATATTTCATGTTTATTAGGCATTGTTGTTATCACTTTATTTTTTGCTAGAAGATGGTGCCTTCATATAGATGGATCTATCTTGTACACATGGATGGTTGTATGCATGATGAGATTTATATATTGCTAATCATTTGTCGTCTTGTTGATTGGCCTAAATGTTTGTAGTGTTGGGAAAGAAGCTTATTTGAGTATGTCTTGGAGAGAGGCATGAGTTTTTTTCATGTTTCGAAAATTTTGAGTGTTATGTAACATCCACATGCTTGATATTGTACTTCATGCTATTTATGAAGCCATGTAGTCAAGTGTTCATGTCATTGAATTCATGTTCACATGAGTTGGTGATAGGAAGCGTATGAGTCATGATAATTTGGTGTTGTTGAGAGTTGTTGCAACAACCTTTGAGTTGTTGTATATCATGTATAGTCATTTTGCAGTATTGTATATCATTATACACCCATGTATGACATTATATTGCATATCGTTTGTCATAGTCATGGTTGAGAGAAAGTTTTGGTGTTTAGTATCTATTGATGAGGGATGAACCAGCCATTCATGTGGGTTGATGGGTGTTGTTTTAGTCATGTATTTTATATAAGTCATATCATGTGGTTAGTCCCTTCATCCTTGAGATGTAGCCTTCAATTAGAAGGAATTGGTTACATGATGATGATGATGATCAGGGGGAGCATATCTAATATTTTGTTGTTGATCAAATATGAGTTGTTGTTGTTGTTGCTACACTATGTTGTTGTTGGTTTAGATGAGAGTGAGGTTGATGTAGTTGGTGTTGTTGAGTTGAGTGATGATGTTGTTGTTGAGGCTTATGATGTGTTGTTTCTAATGTTATACTAGTATTGATGATGGTCATGCTATGCTATTGATGGAGAATTGTTACTACTCATGGTATTTTTTTGTTTTTGCTCATGCTGCTATTGAGTTGAGTGTTGCTATTGCTAACCGAGAGTGGTGTTCATGGAGAGTTTTTTGTTGTTTATTTAGGAGAGAGAAATAATTATCACTACTATTGTTTTGTTTTCACACTTCCATGAGGAGTGTTGTTGTCTTATGATGCATTATGATCTAACCCAGGTAGTGTCCCGGGAAAGTTATTTCTATTTAGTTATGGTTACTTGGATGAGCTCAACATGTTTCCATTGATGTCAAAGGGGGAGTGAGTTAGGAGTTTTTCATGGGCCAGTTGGTTGGTTTAGCTAGGGTTGCCATCAATGCAAAAGTGGAATATTGTTGGCATTATGGCTCAGTTGTGGGTTGGCATTAATGTCATCCTAGTAGCATTGGTGTATTGTTGGTTGGAATTGACGTCAACCTAGTAGCATGTGATGCAAAGTCTTGTTTATGAACATGAATGGTTACTTATGCTAGTGAGATGGTACTTGACTTGTGCATTGTTTGCAGATGTTAGCTCGGTTGTTGCAAAGGTTAGTGTAGGTATTTGGCTTATGTGTGGATACCTTGGGAGAGGGTGGAGATGCTGCACCTAGTTGATAGGCATGGAGACTATTAAGTTATGTTTACATTACCTAGAGTGTATCGATGAGTTTTAGCTTATATGGTCAATTGCAAGGTCTACCATTAATGATTTGAAGTTTAGACAAATGGTGGAAGTAGTTGGAAATGTTGTTGATGATCCTAAATAATGTAGAGATGTTAATGCCTTTCATTGATGTTCTTTATGTTGCATAGGTGTTGTAGAAGGTTTTCATGATGCAACAAAGGGTCAAGTTGCTTTAGGAAGGTTTCCACAATGTCCTAAGTACTCTCCTAAAGATCAACTCCAAGAGGTGGTTGAAACAAGTGCAGAACTTAGATTTTTGAATTCATACACTACTTTCATGAAGGAAACTAGTGTACATATTCTAGTCTTGTGAAGGAAAAGAGTGTATGCCACCTAGAGGTGATTTTCCTCAGATTCCTTGCACTTGTCAGCTATTTTGTGTTTTTTCAACATTATGTTTGTCAACATTTTTTATACAGGGCCAAAAAAAGGTTATTGAACTTCTAGAAGATTATTGAAAGAGAAAAATCATTAATAAGTGAAGTTATGGCTATATTGAGTCAAAAAGCAATGAACCAAACCACTTCCAGCATATGAATAGAGATCCACTATAGAACTGTAATTATTAATTTAACAATTTTAGAAGATTACAAATAGATGGAGATCATAAGTCTATTTGGTTGGTTCACTTGAGAAGAAATTGTGATGGTTGTGTGAGCTTGGAGATTGTGTGTGAGAAAAGAGCGGTGTGTGAAAATTGTGCGGGGAATTCTACAGAAAATATTTAAAAGTTCAGAGTGATCGTAGATGAGAGGAGAACTATGATTCAACAAAGATCTTATGCAGTAGTATGTTAATGAAGTAGGAATGATTGTAGATCATTTCCTTTACGATTTATTATTAATTTTTCATCAGATTATCTTTTATGTATGGAGAATGTATTATGGATCAGATTGATGCAGTGGTTGAGTGAGTTGTGAAAATTTGTCTCAGTAATATTCTTATATTGTTTTGAACCTATATTACTAGAGGTTATTGTGTTTTTCATGCTGAGAAGCTCAAGGGTTCCAGTTTGAAAATGCATTAAAGGTGAACCACATAGATATCTGGGGTTGGTGCTCCAAGAAAAAACATATTGACAACATGTTTCTTCATAAGTCCAATGGGTGTTGCGAAAGTCCTATTGATTAGATGGGTGCCTGTAGAGTTGTGAGATGGAGATCAAAGTTCCTTTCAGATAGTTTCCATATTGTATTCTCTATGTAATGATTTTCTAGACAGAAAATAAAATTGAGTGGCACAACAACAAGAAGGATGGTTTTTGAGCCAGAGGGGTCTTTCCACTAGATATTGTGTGTCCCTATGTGATGTGATGATTTGTGTATCATTTTGCATGTTTATTTCATATGTTATGGATCTCATGTACTAACTCTAGTTGAAGTTGCATCTTCAAACATAATGCATATTTGTTAAGTGATTAATTGTTTGTTATATTGGAGAAAAGGTTTTAATATTGTTGAATTCGTTATTGCTACTGATTCACCCCACCCCCCCTCTTAGTAGGGATCCTAGTTCCAATACTCATTTGATGGGCTATTGTTAATAGCATCAACCTAAAAGAAATTTTGTTCCTTGCATTTTTTTCCAAGTGAATAGTTGTCATCACAATAGTAACATAGTATTTGTCATCTCCTTTTGGCCATTTCATTGGTAGACACCTTTTGAGCTTTGAGGGTTTGGATGGCACCACTAGTAAGGTTGGGGCTTTGTTAGGTCCCTATACTACTAGTGTAACCCTTTATTGTTATTAGTGCGACCCCATTATTATATTGGTGTGCCCATGTAGTCCCCATATTGTTATTAATGTGCCCCATATAAGCCCACTATTGTTATTTTTCTTCCCTTACAATATTATTGTTATGTCATCTCTGATTATATTGTGATCCCTTAGACTCCTATATATAGAAAGGAGGTCTTGTCATTTGTATCATCCAATAATTGTTCATTTGTGTAATGTAAAGGAAGTTTCCCCATCGAAGAGGCTTATTTTGAAGTCATTGATCTATCTCTTCTTCTATTTTGTGAGCTAATTGCATAACTTTGGTATTAGAGGTTTGGATTCTAGGGTTTCGTTACTTCAAACAGGTCATCGTGGAATTTTTTCTATAACTTTTTTTCTCTGAAGCTACAGAAGTTCAAATTCAAATCCATGTGAGCGAAAATCTTTATGAACCTCAAGTTCAAATTTCAGATCTTGTCTCTCTATTTGTTCGAATAAATGAGCTGATTAAGTTAAGGTTTTTATGGGGTCCCGAAGTCCATCTCAAACAAGTGACCTTGGGAAAATTGTCATAACTTTATCTCTGAGCATCAGATTCAAAATTAGTAAAAATTGGTAGAAATAGGATGGACTCTAGTCTGTTGGGTATCATTTTGAGGGCCGAAGGTGAAAAAAGGGACATGTGGAACTTTATACAAGTTATCTATACTGAATGACTCTATAATCAGGGCATCGCGGGAGATTGGGCATAACACTTTGTTGATGGTGATGGATCTGCCAACATGTGAGGGGATCTGCCCAGTAAGAATTCCCAATTAGACCTAAAACTGTTCGGTGTAGGAGTCCCAACAGTGGGTCATAGAGTAATGCCTTGACCACGATTTTGCAAAGAGGCAAGTAAGATAACTCTATTGGTAGCAAAGGTGGACATATGTAGTGATCCAAGGAAGGTGCATGAGAGGTTCTAACACACAGGGGTTGGGTTGAGTGTGCCACTTGGAAACTTGTGATAGCACGAAGCTAAGAAGGGAACACACGAGCAAAGATGCATCAAAACATGGAAGGAAAGTTATATAGCAATCCTAAGTGATGGTTAAACCAACAACACATTTTAGAAAGATTCATACATATATACACAGAAATAGATATACATGTATGCGTAAGTAAACAAATACATATCATTTAGAGTAAACATATAGTCGAAATACAATACAACATATGCATGAAATGTATTGTCTCCTGTTATATTAAGAAATGTAAGTTCCAGTCATACAATACATCCATGTCCAATGACTCGTTCTGGCAGAAGAATGTTACAGGCGCAACCGCCTGCTCTTCCAAAGAGATGTACTAGCTCTGTGCAGTGGAGAAGCCAAGGCACATTACAATACTATCCAAGATCTCTCTAAGATAGTCCTATTGGAAGCTTGGTTGACCAAAAACCTTTACAATGAGTTATGAGGGACTATTTATAGCAAAGGGTGGGGTGACCCTTGACATTCCCCTATGTGACATTTCATCTACCCTCATGACTCTTTATCTACTCTATGACTGTTACATCCAACTATCCACACTTGAACTTACACTTGACAAGATGTTACATTACAATGCACATGCATCCATGTGAGACAAAACGTCTTGATAAAGCCTTGCTAGACATCACTATGACTTTAACAGTTGTTGGAAGACCAACTCTTCGACATCTTCATTTTGATTGTCAATAGCGAACTGATGCTAAGATCAATAATATATGATGGTGTCCTTGTGCTCCAAGGTGACATCTTTTTGGAACTTGACTCTTGCCTCCATAGCATCTAGGTACACTGCTCGGGCTCCTCTGTCCAACTCATCTAAAAGTAGGCACATCATTGTCTTCAATGCAGCTAGACCAACATCATACTTGTTCATGGTGTTTGCACTAATGTGCAATTATGGGCTGGTGATAATGTGCATCAACTTGTTAAAGTATGAGTCAAGCTCTAGTTGAACCTGTGCCATTATCTTCACTTGGGTGAGATTCCGAATAGATGGGATCACATGTGCATGCACAATAATATCCATAATATTGAATAGATGTGCATGGGAAGCCTATAGACTAGTGACAAGTTTCGGGAGCTCTTCGTAGTTCCAGATCTGACTCTGAATGCTTGCCTTCACCTAGACTCCTCTAGGCTTCATCATCTTATGCAAGTGAAGTAGGGCTCTCTTGTATCTTATCATCCATGTTTGCATGTAATAAACCATAGCATGCACGTTTAACATGATACGTGCTCTTCTAGCAGATCATTGTTGCCATCCATTGAGATGGATGACTGCCTTATGCACAGTACCAAACTTGGAATACAACACCAGCATAATTGTGTCAAGGGACAGTAATTCATCAGGTTTTCCTTATTCAGTTCTACTCGAGCAAATGTTTTCACCAACTCTCCTCCTTGCTTGGCCATCTGTAGCTCCATAGCCATTCACTCATTCTAAGCTATCAGAAAGTGAACACTTCAGCCAGTGGCTTCAACATATGCTCTAGTGGCATTGACCAAGGCCATTGGATGTTTGCACATGTCAAACATGATCACTCATCCCTCATACTATGTAGGAGATGTATGATCTTTCAGAGTTGACACTCTGCGATATTTCACAACTCTATGTTGATACTCGTGGAATGAGATGTTGTGCATCTCTCCTTCTGGATGATCTTCGAGGATATCAGTGCCTTCTTGGTCACTTGGGACTTTCTCATCTTCTGGATGCAGTGAAGTTGGTCAGTCAACCCTTTGGTGGTGAGGTATGAGGTCGATGTAATACTATAACTCCTACTGCTCCATGTCTGTATTCATCTATTCAAGCGCTCGCTTTATCTCCTAGGTGAAGCCCTGCTCCTGTGATGGTTCACCCTATTTTCCTGATGCTAGATGTTCTGATGAGTCCACTACCTATATGGGTGTTGTTTCATCAATATGCATATGGTGCGCCCCCTGTTGTACCTATTTTTGTTGTAATTCCCTTTCCTATTTGCCCAACCCTTGTTCCTCTCAGAGTTTCTCCTTCAACTCATGCAACTCCTTCTCTATTTCCTCCATTCTCCATTTCTCCCTATGCCTTTTCATGATTCACTTATCTTGTTGTTTCCTCTTGACCTCTATATACATATATTCTTTCTCTACAAGTGGATCTACTCAGAACCTCGAGCTTTTCTCTTCCTCCATGTGATCAACAAACATTGTCTTGCCCTTGTCACGGATTCGTATGTTGACCTCTACTATTGCTGCTACTTCTTGTGCTCTCTAGGATGCTGCTTCACGTTGCTTTACTAACCACTCCACAACAAAGCCGACCTATTCATTAGGTCTAGAGAAACTGTAGCAATATCTCCATGGGTCCTCCTCTTCCTAATGAAGTTCCTCGTGGATCCTGTTGAACTATACTCCCGTATAGTGATCTTTCACAAGACAATGTGGGTCATATGGATTGTAACTTCGAAGGTCGAATGTATACTTCTTCATCTGACTTGCTTCAACATCTATTTGCTTGAAACTTCGAATCTCATATATCCCAATGCACAACAGAAGAGCAGGCCAAGGTTCCTTCTTCTTCCGGTGCAGCTTAGCTATCAATCCTACCAAGATGTGATATGTTACTTCCTACATGACGAGCACATCTAAGGAAAGATTTGGTAGGACATGTGGAGGTTTCTCCACACTCCACATCCATATGAAAGTGTTAGATGGTGAGGTATACCAATCGTTTATGTCTACCATTGCCTCCATTACTGCCTTCAATATGCAGGGTGGATCCTATTTGAATATCATCTTGTAAACTGGGGTGACAAAATGATTGGAAAACCATGAGATAACTCCTTTGAAGTTGCATTTGGAAAACATCTTACAATAAGTATTCACAGTAGTCTCCACTAGTGACCATGCCCACTTCAAGCTTGGGAACTCCTGTTGGGCACAGATTGTGTCCAAGACGTAGGTGAACATGTAGATTTCTGCTTGCATACCTTTGGGCAATTGTTGAGCCCTCGTTATCTCTTCCTTTAGCTGATGAGCCAAAATGTTGAACTAGTTACATGGTTTGCCCTCTCTGGCCAGTTGATCTAGCATTATCACCCAACTATGCGGGAAGGTTTTTGTGCCTTCTTCTCCATACAATCAACATGCAAAAATGACCAAGTATTGATATGCCTTCTATAGTATCTTCGTGTTGTAGATTTGGTTGGGTGTCATCCTGAATCTAGCTGGCTCCTTTACCCATTTCTTTAGAATTTCTCTGGAGTTAGCATTGTTTCTGGGTAAGCTAAAGGGAGTCTCCATGATAGTCATGGGCTCTGAGATCTAATACATATCGCCATACTCCTTTGCCTTAAAGGTTTCAATATTCATACTACTGAAACTACTCAAGATCATCATCTTGGGATCAGTGTGCGAGATGATCCAGTGTATCATGTCCATGCATTGGAATATCGGGTATCTGCATGCAATTTGGTACAAGCCAGACTTGTTGATGTTCACGTAAACCTGGCAGTCTTTGAGGTCTTCCCCAAATGTGTCTATAAATGCATCGTTGACCTCTTTCCATTTAAGCTTGATTTCCCTGTTTAGAATTAGGTCGGTATATTCATAGATCGGTAGACTTGTGGACACTTCCTCAACCGCTACTCTAGTTTCACTTCCATCAGTGTCCTTTGATCTTGCTCTCTTGGAGGCCATTGATCCTTAACTATTAAGAGGTAGAAAAACACCTACTAGATCTGGAGACAAAGTGACATGCATGGAAATAAATCTATCAGCGCAAACTAAAGAAAATTGGAGGAATGATATAAAACATACCTCGAGATTGCTATGAAAATATTGTGCAATTTCTTTTGGGAGGCTGGGTGGTCAGCTTCCAGAACGACGTAAAGGGTATTTTAGGCTATTTGGGAGGCATGACTAGCTACTAGAATTTCACAATGCACAATCCAGGTTGATTGTTGACTATTGGAATTACGCAATGCATAATTTCAGCTAGCAATGGCTGTAGACTCAGTGACTTCATTACCAATTTTCTGGGCCAGTAGTCATTGTCCCTTAAAATTGTGTAAAGTAGGCTTGGGGAATAGCTATTTGGTAAAGATGCACATTTCTTGAGGTGAAGACAGAGCCTTCCCTCTGAGGATTGCATAATGTTGTCTTGGTAAGGCAGAGTCCAGGCCAAGGTTGTCGAGACCCGTTGACTGGAAACTGAAAGCAAATGTGAAAGTGGATGCATGAAAATATTGAGTGTAAGTAGAAGTGAAAGTTTGTGCATGAAATCAATGAAAGAAGGATTCATAAAATAGAACAACATGCATGTGGGTGAAGCGAGTCACCGAATCGGGCACTGTTCATGCAAAATAGTTTCATGCATGTGACAGTAGTGAGATAGCAACGAAAACTAAAACGATGCTAGTACAAGCTAGTATGCATGTAAATGGCAAAAATCATTCAAATATATCAAGAAAACAACACTCATATAAGTGAAAACACAAAAAACAACAGAAATGATGTAAAAGACAAGTTGAGACAACTTCCCTGTGAATCGTTGAGATGGATGTGTTGAAGAGTCCTAGATGTGTTGTGGGATGTCAATGCACCAAGATCAATGTGAAGAAATGAGATCTAAAGCATTGAATAAATAATTTTGAAGCTCATGATGCGCATGCCACAAATCTAGGAAGAAGTGACACTTGGAGGAAAGATTCTAAAACAATCTTTGCATGTAACCTCTAGCTGCTAAAATAACTCTTTAAAATCTAGGGATGTTTTTTGCATGTTTTGTTTTCTACTCTGTGAAAAAGTAGCCCATGCATGCAAGTCAGGTTTCCTTGGTCCCTAGTGGAACTGGTCAAACCAATTGCACATGCAATAGCCTTGTTAACTGTTGGGAGAAAATGCACATTTCTGGAAGGGAGCTTATTGACTGCCTATGGGCTTGTTGGGGCCTAACCCAAGTTCAGATTTACTTAGTCAAACAAATCCATATACTACTGGCCCTTTTGGAAATAGTCCACAAATCATGGACTGAGGTCTCACCCGAAGTAGTATGGGGGGGGTGCTGGAACTAGGTTTTTGCACTCTTGAGATGTCTGAGGGTTTGATTTGTTCCAATTGTTAGTCCCTTGCACAAGTTTCTTTGCGCACTTCCCAGGCTTCTGTGCCATGATATACTTGCCTTTTCGAAGCCCTAACTAGGGGTTGTGGGGCTTCCGCACTGTCGGAGCAGTGCTCTACACTATTCCCCTAAGTCACACTTCAGATCTTACTTATATTCCTATGCCATTCAATTATCTTCACGTAAATGGATGTCTTGCGTTATATTTAACTATAGAACACATTCATATGAGTTCGTGCAACAAATGAATAGTAGACTTTGCAATTTATACCCAATCATACATTAAAAGAGGAAAATATACACAAAAATATGATAAACTTCTCTTTATTAATTCTTCCAACGGTTACAAACTCGACCTGCCCTACGCACTCAGTTGCAGGGGTCTGCACAGTCAACTGCAGACTACTAGGCCTCTGCACACTTAGCTGCGGAGCCTTCTCCTACTCTACAACCCAATCAACACACTTTACACTTTGACTCAATCTCTTAGACTCATCATGATTCCATTCTCTTAGCTATACATTTTCTTCTACACTTAGAGCGTCACTCTATTTCTACAATTCCATGGTCCATGGACCATGGGTAGGTCTATCAAGATGACATTACCTTACAAAAACAAGGATGGACAACTCTGTGACTATATTATGACTTCATTCTCTAGGCCCACAATTTGCGGAGCTTTTATAAAGGACTTGGTAAAAACTTAGGCTTTAAGCCCCAACATATGCCCTGGGGGGATTCCATGCCAAATAGGCCCCCAACACAAACATCGTGACTCACCCTTGAGTCACTCTGTCGGCATGGAGATCCTTGCGCGGAGCCCCTCCAACTCTATCTGAACTACTGCAAGGTTAGCAGCACACTAAGCAGCTACCTGCTAGATCTCTTGTACGCATTGTCCCGAGACCATGGTGTCAGAACTACTTCCCTAAATTTGTTCCTGTGTCCCTTGCATTTGTACGAACTTGCCTTAAGTTGCTACTGTGATGGGGAAGGCATTGTCGATCCAAGGCTGAATGCGCGCCTTCATGACTACTTCTCTGTGTCATGCTGCGTCAACCTGTTCTTTCAACACTTTTGCCTGTTACATCCGTGCGAACCACTGAGTGAGGGCCACTATCTGCATAGTTCCTTTGATGCTATCATATTGTTGCTAGAGTTCTCGCAGCTCTGTTTCTAATCGTTTGATGTTGGGGTCCTCCTACGAGTTCATGAGGACCTTAAATTACTCCTCCAACATTCTGGTGCAGTCCCTCACGACATTATTGATCTTGTCCAATCCCACTATCATAGCACTCACACACAATTCTCTTACTTCGTAAGGGGTGGATGGCTGCACCTTCAACCATGGTTCTGTGATATGAAGGTTCAGCTCCAGCTAAACCTTTGTCATTTCATCCTGTGCCTTATTCACCCCTGCTGCTAGCTTGTGGATGCACACCTCTGCTGGTGTGTCTACTAGGATGCCCCGCTTAGAGACGCTTTGAAAAGCTTCATCTAGTACTTGTACCAGCTGCCAATTCTGTGATACCACGTCGTCGCACTACAAGCTCAAGTGTTCCATGTTGATATTCTGCTCACTTACTACTTGCAGTGTTTGACTCTCCCTATCCCATAGTTCTACAGTAATCCCATACTGCAGAACGTATAATGTCTCCCACGGGAGTGTAGCCATGTTGACTTCGATACCCTTCAGTGTGCTAATCATAGGCTTGTCGGCCTCATTTGTTGTCACTAGTGCCCCTTCCGGCAACACTAGGGTATTTGTCACCTGAGCATGCAACATCTGATCTGTTGTAGTTGTCCCTATTGTGAGGCTATTCGAAAGAATACAAGCCTCAGGAGTGCACACCTTCAACTCTTGTAGTTGCACTCTGAGGGCCCCCAACACAACGTAGTTCTCCTGCATAAAATCTTGGAGGGCATCGAAGGTGACATCGCATACTATCTTACTGATGTTGTGCAAGTCACCCTCGATAAGGGTGATCAGGTCAATAGGAAACTTCTATGCCTTGACCTTCCTGTGTAGCGTTGTTTGCTCAATCAGGTGTTGGCGCTTCAGCTATGTTGACACGGTTTGCGGGTCTATGCCTCCCTCCTCTTCCTCTGCTTCCTGCCCATGCAAAGGTGACTTTTGGCCCTCACGTGCTTTCACAACTACCTCCTATGATACTGCAGCCTATTTTTGTTTAGTTGTTGTCTGTGTAGTGTCCTGCACCTCCTTCACTTATGCTACCACTACCTTCTTCCTTCTCTTCTCTTCCAACTATGCCATGAGTAGTTTGGCCTCCTATTTCTTCTTCTGCATCACAAACTTTTCTATTGTCATGATGTTTGGAGTGCGCCACTCTAATGGCCATGTCTCAAGTACATTAAAGATTACATCATCCATGGCTACAAAGGGTAGCTCTCTCCAGTGCTTGGCTGGGTCCTTGCACGCTCTGATGTATATGTTGTGGAGGTCCACTTTGAACTCTACAAAATTTTTCAAGTTGTTGTAGACATTGGGTGATAACCACGACTTGCAGTTAATCTCCATCTTGAGTTTCATTTTCTTGAATACCTAGAATATCTTGCTTTCGCGGATCCAGTTTGTGTACTTTGTGGCCTAGATCGAAGCATACTTCGCGGCCTTCGATAGATCCCTATCAATTATGAGGAACTGACTGTCCTCCAGAAATTCCCCTACTACGAAAACTATGGACAGTAGAAGCCATGCATAGTGGAACATTTTTCCTTTTCTTGAGCCTCACAATAATTCTCTAATAATTCCTTATAGAGGAACTCAAACTAGGTAAACTGGACCCCCTCTACGCAATGCTCAACAAGTTCTACCACTGGTGCCAGTACGTCGTCTGCATGACACTTCCACATAACCTTACCTACTAGTATTTGGGTTGCACAGTTACTGCCTTTTCATTGATGTTGGATATGGCATAACCCCTATTCTTCTTTTCTAGTTTATACTTCTTCCTCATGGCCTCTGCGATGGTCAAGTCACTGCTTTTCCCCTCTGAGACATTTGTGAGGTCCTCCCCTTTGCATGGTAGCCAGGTGATGCAGTGAATTAAGTGTTCCATGATGCGGATGGGCTCCTCCAGCCACAAACACCCACCATTCACTAGGAAGAGTAGCTGCCTGATAACAAAAGTTGTTATTGGGGTGTGGTGGATATGCGGCACCCAAAGTAGGTTTTGTAACCCTACCTTTTCCACTTCACACAAGAATTTTTGCGGCTCTAATTCTATAACCCCCACTGCAGTGTTCTACTTAGGCTTCATAAGCTACACAGTCTTTAGGTTAGGGAACTTCTTGTGGTCAACGATGTCCCAATCTTGAAATTTTAAGCTAGGCACCTGTCCCAGGTGCATGCCCTCAAAAATGATGTTTTCTAGGAGGAGCGAGGTTTGGTGAGAGTTTTTTCTCTCGTTAAGATCCTTGTGGACTTTAGCCTTCCCCTTCTTCGGGGGGATATAGGTAGGCAACTTTGTTGGAGGGTGTGTAGGCTCAGTTTCCTCCTCCATGCCTTTGTCCTCATCTTCTTCGATAATAAGGTCCTTTATGTCTTCCTCATCCTTGTCAGTTTCTATGCTGACGGCTTTCCCCTTCTCCTCCATCGTCAGCTTGGTGTGCAACGAGTTTCGTGGGGACACACATACAGGGACCACTACCTGTTTGTCTATCTTTGGTATTGGCGTGCATGGTGATTTAGGGATTTCTGCCACAATCCCGGTGCCTTTAGGGGCATCTCCTACAGTTAGGGCTTGCGCAGTCTCTTCGGCAGTCATTTCTATAATGTCCATAACTGCCTTAAATGCTGCCATCGTGTCTAACCAAATCTATCGCTTGCATATTTAGGGGCTCAATTAACGTTTTGCACAAGTCAAACAGGGCTCTGCTCAAGCTACGTGGGGTATATAATTGCTCAATTCACAAATGACCAAGTTTTGTTTACTAGGTATCCCTTTGTAATTTACAGCACCTTTTGAATTTGAATTTGACCATCCCCCCCAAATCTAGTTCATTAATGCTCCCTTGGTGGCAGATTTTCCCAAATCTTGCCCATAAATCACGTCTTAAAAGTCTGCGCCCGCTCCATTTGGTCTTAATTCAAGTATCACATCATGAATAGTGACTTCAACAGTCACTTTCTCACCAATCCACATGGCAACACAACCCTCCTTGCATGGTCGTGGACCCTGTGATTCTTTTTATCTGCGCACATCTCCAACATCGTGCAGCTCCCAGGTAGAATAGTTTATAGTCCCGTGCCTCCTTCCAACTGCCTGGAGCACTAAGAATGAACTTCCCTCAGCTAATCAGGTGGTCACACCACCTGTATATGATTTACTCTAGTCATCCATCACTCTTCCTGGAAAATATCCACCTTTGATCATTATTGGTGGTGTTGTGCACCCTATCATCTGTAGTGTGCCACCCTGGTTGATTCATTTAGTAATGTGTAATCCAAGCCAAGGCATTAGACTGATCAATTCATAGTGATAGTCCTCAAATTTGTCAGCATGATCATGAGCACCCTATTTTATCACCCTCGACTTCTTATCGAGAAAATATTCCTTTATCTCATCCTCTAGCTTCTTGACTTCCACTTCTACTGGAGCACTTTTCACCCTTAATTGAACCCTTTCCTTCCCAAATTATTAGAGCCTAAATTTACCCTTTTGGACTTCTTCTTCCAAGGTTCCATGAACCGTCATATCTACCAGTGCTGCCATGCGTAGACTAGGAATTTCATGCTCTATGGGGATTATAACATTCACTTCATATTCCAACCTCATAGGTGCCTGCGCCATCAAGTTATTACATGTAGTCCTATAAGCCCATAAAACCACTGGTACGCATAGGTCCTTGTTAGTGTACTTCACATTGTGGACCTTGTTCAGTCCTTCACATACTTCGTTAAAGTCTTCTATGTGGATAACCTTTTGTGCACTTGGTCTTCCTATACTTCATGGTTCCAACTGGAGAGGTTGTTCATGCCATTGCCTTGCCCACACCTGCTTACTGACCGTATCTCCTAACGCAAAGACTGTGTGCATCCACATAGGTTTCGTACCATATGCCTACATCCATCTAGGTAGGTGGGTGCGTGGGCTATTTCACCTGGCAATATTATCTGTCACTCATATATGAGGCTTCGCAAACTGCATGCACATCATCCTCCGACATTCATTCCAATCCTTAAATCTTCTTTGGTGTGTACCCCACCACCTCGCGGGTGTAGTGCACAATAGCCGCTTCAAATCTTTGAAGCATTATTGTTCTGGAACTTCACTTCAAAATCTATTGAGAAAGTCATCTACTTCACTTAATGCATCATACATAGGCAGATCCTTTACCTTCGTTGATACACAGCGCAATGATCTCATCATCATGTTACAATTCATTGTGGTTACCTCGTGTAACAGGTTCTAGCATCATTCTATTTCCTCGTCTGAATCCGATGTCCAAGAGCTTTCGCGCTCCAATGAGATTCATCCATCCATGGTTGGATTCACCCAGTCTTTCTCTTTCATGGTTATATTGTAGATGCAGTCCAAGTCATCGTCACTATTGTAGTCACGCATTGGCTTTGTGTAGCATGATCCTTCTGTAGGGTCCAAAGTTACAACTACACGCAAAGATTTCTTTTCAACAATCATCTTGTGCTTCTTCAAATTTATCACCCCATTCATGTGAGTGGCCCAATCTATTCCTAATAGTGTGGGGTAGGGATTGATGTCATCAACAATCTCTATCACTTCAAAATATGCTAGTGTGCTTGATCCTTCGATATCTATTGTGATTCCATACAATCTCCCCATAGGTAGGATCTTTTGCTGGTTCTCCCTTTGCAGTTGGATAGGAGACCATTGTAGTGTAGGCCTTCCCATGCATTGCCATGTCTTCTTCGCTAGGACATTCAAGTCTAATCCTAGATCCAGAATCACTTGGTCCATCTCATATTATCCAATCTACACATTCAATCTCATCTCCCTTCATGTTCTCATCGTGTGCTTTCTGACCTTCCAGACTATGTGTGGTTCTTCTGGTGTAGTCGCAATGCATCTATTTATGATTTCCTACAACCCCTTTACAGCCTTGCTATCGCACAACTTCATGCGTGTTTCCAGGAATGTTGTGAGCACTGATGGGTCCATTTTTGGCTCTGTTCTGTCTTTGCTTCCTGAAGTGGAGGCATCAGTGAAGCTCTTCTTGGCTTTCATGAAAGTTTCCTTAGCGTGCTCCAAATCAAACTCTGGTTCCTTTGTTGGAGCCTTGCGAACCCAAGTATTTTCTTCGGGTTGCTTTCCTTTGTTATCCCCTATCTTAGTTCAACTTCAAAGAACAATATTCACATTAGGTTCTTCCTCGTGTGGCTCAGAGCTCGTCATTTGCAGCTTCTGAGATGGGGGAGGTTGGAGTGCTCCTTTATCGCGCAACCTTGCTATCAGCGTGGGACAGTTCTTCATCTCATGATCAAACAATCTACAATATAAGAATGATGCTCATGTTGGATTTGTATAATCGCAAGCATAATGTCCTAACACTTTGCAATTGTAACATATTAGTTGTCCACAACCTTTTCACGGTCTCGTCCACCTTGTCCTCATTCGTGCCCCTGAAATCTGGTTCTTGCTGTTCCTGCATTCTAATCAAGGGGCCATGTTTTAGTCTAAACTCTGTAGGCAAGAGTCTGATCCATCATCAACTCATAACTTCTACAGGTGTGCTCATCATGTCCCACTGATCTATAGAAATTATAGAACAATTGTTGTGAATTTTATGTGTACTTTTTCAATAAATGGCAGTTATATGTAGCAATATTTCCTCCTATCTGACAAATCGTGCACCATAATGCAGGCACTGCGTTCAGTCCTACTTGTGCCTCCGGTCTCAATGGCATTGGTACTCCTCCCATGAGGTAATTCACAAACAACGAGCAATGGCCCTTGTCATGTCCCCAACCCTTACACTTTATGCACCATGCCTCATCGTGCACTTCTAGGCAGGCTATCCTGTCTTGTTTCAAATTCTACATCTCAAGGCACAATTTTTTCAACTGTGTGTGAATCTACTAAACTCCTAGGCTGGGATCTTGTATCGGGGTCTCGTGCAATCTCATTGCAACCTCCAAGGCATCAGCCTGAGTTGTTAGCCTCTGTTGTGATAGCATGTTGTTAGATGTTGCGTTAATGATGCTACAAACCATTCGCGGTGTTGTCCATCCGTTAACTTCGTGAATTGTGCACTTTCGTCTTTGATCCAACTCCCAAGGGGTCTCGCCTGGTAGCATTGTGATTTCCTTAAACCTAATGATCGACCGTGCCTCTGACTTTGGCCTACTAAATTCTTTGTTTAACGCAGCTTGGATATCTGTGATCCTCGTATTCAGATTGTCATTGGAATGCTTAATGGACCACGTCAGCGTGCAATCCTATAGAGCACTAACCAATGTTTCCTTCTTTATATTGTCATCCATGACTCCCTGCGCTTCCCAGACAGCTTTTTTCATGATCCAAAACTGGTCTGGATCTTCATTCCCTACTTCTTTAAACATTGGCAACTTTATGGCACTCACCATAATGATTTGTGGTGGTGGTGATGATGGTATGGTTGAAGATGGTGGTGACAATGGTAAAACTAGCATTGGTGTAGGTGGGGGTGGTATGCGTAGAATTCTCTGCCTTATCAAATTGATCACACTTCTTGGTGAGACCCTTTGAGGAAGCGTCATTCTACCTTGCTATCGCTGACTGAAATATCTATTGTGAACTCAATGATGAATCCTCGTATAATTCTATCGAGCAAGTGATCAATAGCGCGTGTGTCTTATCCTCCAATGTATGCACACCAATTTTGGAGTCCACATAATAGGCCTGTCGAGCTTACACCTTCCTTCACTATCTACTAGCTTCTCGATCCACTCGTATAGCTCAGTAGGGAAATATGAGAAGAAAATTTCATTGATCTTTGTGTATAATTAGTAGTCTAACCACTCTTATTTTGATAGTTGTGGGTTCCTGTTCTCCTTCACCACAAACTCATGAATATTCCTATCCAACCAATCTTCAATTCCTTTCTTTGTCAGATTCCAGTGGTGCGACATTAGACATCTCTATCCAGATCCGAGTCTCAACAATGGAACCATTTGTTGGCTTGTTGGGGCCTGACCCAAGTTCAGAGTTACTTAGCCAAACAAATCCCTGTACTACTGGCCCTTTCGGCAACAGTCCGTAGAGCATGGATTGAGGTCTCACTTGAAGTATTATGGGGGGGTGGTGGAACTAGGTTTCTGCGGCCTTGAGATGTCTGAGGGTTTGATTCAGTCCAACTATTAGTCCCTTCATGCAAGTTGTTTCATGTACTTCCTAGGATTCCCTGCCCTAATATACTTGCCTTTGTGCAAACCTAACCATGGGTTGTGGGGCTTCCACACTACCAGAGCAGTGCTCTGCGCTATTCCCCTAAGTCACACCTGAGATCTTACTTATCTTCCTATGCCAGTCAATTATCTTTGTGTCAATGGATGTCTTGTGTTATATTTATTTATACAACACATTCATATGAGTTTGCACAACAAATAAATAGTATACTTTTCAATTTATACCCAATCATAGATTGAAAGAGGCAACGATACATAGAAATATGGTAAACTTCTTTTTATTAATTCTTCCAATGGTTATAGACTCAACCTGCCCTGCACACTTGGCTGAAGGGGTTTGTTCACTCAGTTGCAGACTACTAGGCCTCTATGCACTCAACTGCAGAGCCTTCTCCTACTCTACGATGCAAGCAACACACTTTACACTTAGACTCAATCTCTTAGACTCATCATACTTCCATTCTCTTAACTAACTATTTTCTTCTACCCTTAAAGCCTCACTTTATTTATACAATCCCATGGTCTGCAGATCACGAGTAGGTCTATCAAGCTGACATTACCTTACAAAAATAAGGGTGGACAACCCTGTGACTCTATTATGACTTCGTGCTCTGTGCCCATAATTCACGGAGCTTTTACAATGGACTTGGTCAAAACTTGGGCTTTAAGCCCCAAAACATGCCTTGGCGGGATTCCATGCCCAACATTGCCGAGGAGATTTGTGCAATATCTGCGTAGAGCAACTGACTGCTACCTAGGATTGTGCAATTCTTGGGCTAAGTAGCCCTCCTGGGAGGAATTGCACAATTTTCTGGATGAAGCTTGATAGGCAGAATTGTGAAATTCTGCAGCCCAGCAGGCTGCTAGACTAAATTGTACAATTTCTGGTAGGAAGGTTGGTTTCCCTCTAGAATTGTACAATTTCTTGAGGGAGCTGCTCAGTCTGTAGATGGACCAAGTCTGAAGAAACAACCCGTGAGGGGAATGCTACCTTTCCGTAAGAAAATCCTTGAATCTTGAGTACTTGACGAAGCAAGACATGCTACTATGAAAGGTTGGTAGGGAGGCTCCAAAATGAAGCTAAGGAAAATGTTTGGAGGGGCATTGTAGCCGCTACAACACTTGGTGACACACTGGTAGAAATCCAGTTTTCTTAATGGACCTTGTTCATGAAAAGCAAGTCTAACACCTCTGGAAGTATTGTCCAGTTCTTAGTTTGTCTTGGTTTAACAATAGGCTGATTATAAGATCTAGCATCTGCCAAGCTCTTGGTCGATTGACACACATTCCAAGCCAAGTCAACCCAATGGTTTTGATTGGGTTTGAGGGGTATATTGATTCACAAGTAGTATAGTCATCAAAGTCTTACTTTCATCTTGGTGTTTCTCTGCTGCCATCAAGCCTAGACAGTAACCCGCCGGAGTCACGCAGTGAGACAAGAATCAATCCACTACCAGCGAGCTTGGTCAGTACCCTGACAAATTTACTTGCATCACCTCTCTACAGAGGAAGCCTTTCTCTTCTTTCACCTTATCCATTTTTCATTTTTTCATTTTCACTTTTCGTTTTCTATTTTTTTGATAACTATGCATACCTCTTATTCATTTCAAAGGCGGAAGGGGGCTCCCAACTTATTGAGAGAAAATTAGGTTGTTCCTTTAGAGAAATAGTTTATTATATACCTCTGACATGCTTGTTAAGGTTTTCCCCCTCACCTTACTCTACTTGACTGAGTTGACAAGGGTTAACCCAAAAACAACCGACTAGAGTAGGTGACACTAGTTAGCATGCAGGCATTGAGTTTTCACAAATGTCCACTTCGAATAGTACATATTTTCCTTTGACATATCGTGCAATAAAGGTAACAATTTCATCATACATACGCAGGATGAGAAATAACCAAGTAGTGATAGAAGAAAAAGGCCTCTTGTACTTTACCCAGCTTGTCTCAAGAGTCATAGTGGTTTCATGTGAGACTAACCTATGAACAAAAAACATACAAAAAAAAATAAGCAAACAAAAAACAAAGCAAAGAATAAGTAGAAGCAAAAGAAAAAGAAAAGTGAGTAAGAAAATAAGCAAGCAAATAAATAGATAAACAAAAAAAGTAAGCAAACAAGCATCCAAGCAAACCAACTAAAAGAAAACATTACTCCTACTCCTAAGCTAGCGATGCATGGGTCTGATCATATGAAGTGATATTTCCAATGAAACCATTGGCGCATTGGTTGACCCATGCTTTTGAAGGCTTGGCCCATGAGCAACCTATTTGTGTGAACCAACAAACAAGAAATATATAACAATGAAGATAGACACACACTTCATGTTTAAAATTTTCCATGGGACATAAGTGAGTCCACGTGCATGACAAGTAGTCTGTGGACTTATCATGGTGGTGTGCAACATTGCATTCAAATGTGAAGCATACGCACATTCTTGACTGTGACATACAAGTAAATCAAAGAAACAAAGACAGCTTGTGTTGCACACGTGTGCTTGCAATGTAAGAATCCTCCAATGCATGAGCGATGGGATTGTGCAGTTCGAGTGGAGGAAGCATGATCTACACATGAGATTGATCTTCAATGTATATAGATGAGTTATGATGAGCCTTGGGTGATTGAACAATTTCCTAATCGGAAGTGAAACTAATAACAAGAGGATAGGGGCCTGGCATAACCATCAGCTCGGGCTAAATTTCCTCGACAATCTTGGGTGTTTCGATTCCATATTCTAATAGATCATCATAAATTGGTGGCTTTGAAAAAATAACTGTGATAGAATTTTTATCGTGATTGAATATGGGAGTAAATGGATAACGATAGCCACGATCAAAAAATTCAATGATTTCATCGGCATCATGATTTGATGAATCAAACAGAGGGGTAGATGAAAAGTGAACACATCCATCTGTTGTGTTTTTGGGAAAGGAAGATGAAAGATCAAGTGGATTTTCAATGAATAAGTTAACCTCTCCATTGTCAGATGATAGAATGACATTCAGTGTGTCCTATGAACGATTAACAATGGTTGCATCCATTGATAAAGATACACATGCGAAATCATGGACGACAGATTCACTAAAGATGTCAGGGAAGAATGGAGAAATATATAACAATGAAGATAGACACAATTCATGTTTAAAAGTGTCCATGAGACATAAGTGAGTGCATGTACATGACAAGAAGTCCGTGGACTTATCATGGTGTTGTGCAACATTGCGAACAATTGTGAAGCATACACACATTCTTGATTGTGACATGCAAGTAAATAAAAGAAACAAAGACAACTTGTGTTGTGCATGTGTTCTTGCAATGTAAGATTCCTCCAATGCATGAATGATGGGATCTTGCAGTTTAAGTGGAGGAAGCATTATCTGTGTATGATATTGATCTTCAATATATATAGATGAGTTATGAGGAGCCTTGGTGATTGAAAAATTTCCTGATCGAAAGTGAAACTAACAACAAGAGAATGAGCGCTTGACATAACCATTCGCTGGGGCTAAATTTCCTCGGCAGTCTTGGGTGTTTTGACTCCATCTTCGAATAGATCACCATAAACTGGTGGCTTTGAAAACTTCACTGCGATAGAATCATGATCGTGATCGAATATGGGAGTAAATGCATCATGATAGTCACGATAAAAAAAATCAATGATTTCATCGGCATCCTCATGATCTGATGAATCAAACAGAGGGGTAGATGAAAATTGGATTTTCAACGAATAACTTATCATCTCCATTGTCGAATGATGTACTGACATTCAGTGTGTCATGTGAGTGATCAACAATGGGTGCATCTGTTGATGAAGATACACATGCGAAATCATGGATGACAGGTTCTCTAAAGATGTCAGGGAAGAATGGAGGAGGGTCAGATGGAAGGGAGTTATCCTTTGCTGAGCGTTGATGCTCAAGCTCCTAGTCATACTCTTCATGAATGATAGTGCATGTTGGTTTTGTAATAGTAACTCCATCAATGGCTTGATCCTTGTTCACAAAAGTGTAGAGTCCGGAATGGAAGAAAACAAGACATTATCCTCCAAAGGACTAGCTAAGTATGAAGACAAATGTTATGGTACAAAATTCCTATGACAACTCGATGGACTCATAAAAAAATCTACATGAAAATTGAGCGAAGTGATGTTGGGAGTATGTGACAACTAAACAAATGTGTGAGCATGATCTTCTGCATCAATCTACAGTGGCAGAGCTATTTGATGAGGGAACGGTAGACATTCATTTATGACAGTGACTGCATCTGTCTTTGGTTGTGCAACTCCATCACTGAAGAATACTGACTGAGGCTTGATTTCAAACTTCTTCTTGGGATGAGCAGATTTCTTAACGCAATACTTGAATCGGTCCTAAAGATAGGAAAATTTCATCTAGCTCTTCGAAGCTTGAAACTACAAATCACGGAGGCGTTGCCAAAAATCCATAGGTGATTCATACAGAGCCTTCTGTTGTTGTATCCTTTTTTTGGTCAAGATGGTCCGGATCAAAATGATAGAAAGTGTCTTTGATGAGATCACAAAAGTGCTCAAGTGAGCGCATGTTGTTAGCGAGCAAGCTACAAAACCATCAATGTGGAGATTTGTGAAGTGTGTATGAAAGTAGCAAACTAGCATGTTCATCAGAACATTTATCTTCCTCATGAAGCATGGAAATAAAGTCATGTAGAAACTTAGGCCAGGCCACTTCGCCTTCACCATTATACGTGTAAGTGGACAAGTGATCTAAAAAATCCTTCATGATGGTAACATATTTGGAATTCAAAAAACATCGTGGAGGGAGAAGAGTGAAAGAATCCATGATACATATGCAAAGGTTCAAAATAGGATGAGACAACACAGCATATCATTTGGCCCTCCTTCTAGTGCTATAAATGTTGATGGTCCTGGACCCGCCAACATGTTAGGGGATCTCCCTTGTAAGAAGTCCCAATTAGACCTCAGACTGTTTAGTGTAGGAATCCCAACAACGTGTCGTACTGTAATGCCTTGACCGTGATTTCACACAGAGGAAAGTAAGATAACTCTATTGGTAGGAAGGGTGTGACATATGCAGTGAGCCAAGGAAGGTGCATGAGAGGTTCCAACACACAGGGTTTGAGATGAAGGTGCCCCTTGGAAACCTGTGATAGCATGGAGTTTAGAAGGGAACACATGAGCAAAGATGCATCACAACATGGAAGGCAAGTTAGCTAACAATACAAAGTGATGGTTAAACCAACAATACATTTTAGAAAGATTCATGCATACAAACACAAAAATAGATATACATGCGTGCATAGTAAACAAATACATATATCATTTAGAGTAAACATATAGTTGAAATACAATACAACATATGCATGAAATGTGTTGGATCTTGTTATATTAATAAGTGTAAGTTCCAGTCATAGAATACATCCATGTCCAACCACTAGTTCCGACAGCACAATGTTATAGCCACAACCACTAGCTCCTCCAAAGAGATGTACTAGCTCTGTGTAATGGAGACACCAAGGCTCATTACAATACTGTCCAAGCTCTCTCTAAGATAGTCCTATCAGAAGCTTGGCTGGCCAAGAGCCTTTACAATGAGTTATTAGGGACTATTTATAGCAAAGGGTGGGGTGACCCTTGACATTCCCCATTGTGACAATTCATCTACCCTCATGACTCTTCATCTACTCTATGGTTGTTACATCCAACTATTGACACTTGAACTTACACTTGACAAGATGCTACATTACAATGCACATGTACCCATGTGAGATAAAATGGGTTAAGCAAGCCTTCCTAGACATCACTATGACTTAGACAATTGTTGGAAGACAAACTCCTCAACATCTTCATTGCAATTGACAGTAGCAAACTGATGCCAAGATCAGTCATCCACGATGGTGTCCTTGTGCGCCAAGGTGACATCTTTCTGGAAGCCAACTATTGCCTCCATAGCATTCGAGAACATTGCTCAGGTTCCTCTATCCAACTTGTATGAAGCATGTGCATCATTGTCTTCAATGCAGCCGGACCAACAACATACCTGTGCATGGTGTCTGCATTGATTGGCAATTCTGGGCTGGTGGAAATGCACATCAACTTGTCAAAGTACAGGTCAAGCTCTAGTTAGACATGTGCCTTTGTCTTCACCTGGGTGAGAGTCTCGATAGATGGGATCACATGTGAACACACCAAAACATCCATACTCTTGAATACATGTGCATGGGAAGCCTATAGACTAGTGATGAGCTACGGGAGCTCTTCGTAGTTCAGATCTAACTCCGGATGCATGCCTTTAGCTTGACCGTCCTAGGCTTCATCATCGTAGGCATGTGAAGTGGCACTTCCTTGTATCTCATCATCCATGTTTGCATATAATCAACAATAGCATGCACGTTCGACAAGATACATGCACTTCTAGCATATTGTCGCTGCCATTTTGTCAAGATGGACGTGTTAGCCCTCAGATGCAGTGCTGACTTTTTGAAGGTAGAAGGAAAGGTTCGGACTACTTCTTTGTCCTTAAAAGGGTCCCACATGGGCCATTAATCCTCTTCTTCCCTTACCCCACTCACACTTTACCCTTTCTCTTCCCTAACTTAACCTTCAAAACTTGACAAATTTCCTTTGAGGCCTTGGCCCCGAGTGCATTAGCCAAAACCCCATAGAACCTCACCTATATGCCATACACGCCCTTAGTGCGGTTCCCAAGGGCACCTTGTACCTTCACAACTCTCTGCCGTTGATCCTTCCCCACCAATCCAACAATCCACATTCCATCTGATACACATAACATGCCCGACAGCTCTCCACCATTAGATTCCCCCCACCAGATCTAACGGTCATCGCCCATATCGTGTAGACAACAAGCACGGTAAGTACTCGCCCAATGAGGGCGGTTTTTCTTTTTCATTGCTTCTATGTGTCATCCCATGAATAGCATCATGCGATTTTTGACACTTGTTGTTTACTGCCCAATGCCCACGCGATAAAAACCATTACCACTTAAATCAAACCATTCCGTGCATTACCGTCCGTGCATCTCAGCCACCCGATAACTGTCCGATCTGCCTACCTAGAGATCCAACGGCCCGAACATATTCCACTCCCACCATGACCACTAGCCTCCAAAAATAAATCTCCATCACACTTCTCCCTTGATCTGAAGGCCATTATTTTTGATCATACATGGCCATTCATCTACCCATGCACCCCATACCTGACGTCCTGTCTGTTGCACGAAGAAGAAGATGGACTTCTCTGTCAGTTTGGCAATAGTCTGACCATGAAACTAAATTAAAGAAAAGCATGGTTGGAGGATAAAACTACATAGCACGACTGAGTGACCAAATTAAACAGTCATGGAACTCCACTGCCATGATTAATCTAGCCACTTAGAGGACAACATAGTACTAGAACTGATTAGGTTTTCGTAGAGGAGAAAGGAACTGCGTTTAAAGACACTATTAGACAGTTAATGGTAGTTGGTGGTCAATTAAGACCCGTCCATCATTGAACGGCTAAGGGCCATTGTAATGATAGATTGTGAATAGAGGACAATAAGATGTAATGAAGGTTTGCAATTGTGTTTTGATTTAACTTCTGGAGACTATAGATACTCTGTAACTTGCAGTGTCTCATCTTCATTTTCAGCAATGCAAGCTTCTTTTGCTATTACATGCTCAATGTCCATTTCCTTTCTCCTCTAAACTTGTACCTGGAACGTTTATTTCATAATATATTCTAGGCCTAATGCTAGATAACTATCATCTTATCTTTGTATTAGTAACTTGAATGTGTTGATGAGTAGGTCACTCCAGTTTCTTCTGTATCTAACGCCAGATAACTGTCATCTTATCTCTGCATTGATAGATTAGATTTGCAATTTTCTTCACTAGTTGCAGTTAACCATCATACATTTGTGTATGCATCTGCTGATGTGGTTAGTATTCTCCATTCATCTACTTAATATACAAACTATTGAGTAGTGGTAGTCTAAATCCTTGTAGTATGAGGGTGTTCATGCATGTATGGAGTGAAAACAGAGTGGAAGTGGTTATCTGGCTTGAACCAAACCATCACCCATCCCAATAAGTTCCTAGAACCATATTGAAAATTATATGTTACTAGCATCTCTGAGCTACAACTTAGGAGAGTTTCCTAGAGTCCTAACATAATTAGTGCCACTGCTGGGGAGAGGAGATTGAAGCTTAGCTTCCCTAGGAGATGACATAGATCTAGCTTTGATGATAGACAAATGCTAGACACATTTTTTGTTGTAATCATCTATTTAGTGACTCTACTAGAGGCAAAACCTATTGGCGATTGCACATCATAGTTCTGGCTCAGTTTGTGAGGCATACTTGGAGAAATCCTCAGAAATCACTAGTTGACCTAGTGCCTAACCTTGAGAAGATTATCAAGGAAGGAAAGACATCACAAAAGTGAGCATTAGGATCAAGTAAACCTAAATGATCTTATGCATCTCTGCAAGAGAGCCTTGTAACAAAGCACATACATGTTAAGAATATAGCCTCTAGCACTAGCAATGAAGTAAAGTTTTAAGAGATTCATAAAGCTCCTTATTCTTTAGGTCCTCCTTTGGATTTTAGCCAAAAGGAATCCTCCCCTCCTGTCAATCATATTCCTTTAGCCATGTCAATCATTTCTCTACTCCCTACCTTTCATACTGCCAACATTCTTTCACCTACCACAACCATGGTAGGCCCACAAGCACTCACCAAAATGGAAAGAATCATAGATGCTAGGAATGGGCCCTTGGTATTCCCTACTCCTTTGAATGCCATGCCTATAGAAGAACATCAGAAGTACATGCCTAAGTTCACTAGGACAGAAGGAGTTACAACGGAAGAACATTTGGAGTCATTCTATAGTTATGCTGACAACCTAGATATTAGTGAAGATGATGTATGGATGAGAGTATTCATCCAAAGCCTAGATGGAGAGGCTAGAAAATGGTTCAGAGAATTGACCCCTAGGCCTATAGTAGACATTAAGGCCTTAGATGATGTTTTCCTAAAGAATTGGGGGGATAAGAAATATTCGCTCTATTATCATACTAAGTTTGGCAACCTAATAAGGGAAAATGGGGATTCATTATCTAATTTCAATAAAAGGTTCAACCGCATGTACAACAAGATACCAGCTGAAGTAAAACCTACTCCCATCTCTACCAAGCTCACCTATGCCAATGCTTTGATTTTGACTTCTATCTGCTATTGAGGGAGAGAAGATGTGCTTCTTTGGCTGAAATGCAGGATGCAACCTTGGAGGTTGAATCCAACATCATGGCTGCAAAGAAACTCAAGGGACATGTTGATAGGAAAAGATAGAGGGGTGAATCTTCTTCATCCTCAGACCCCAAGATAGACAAAATGACCAAGATGATAGAGTCATTGGCCTTTGAAATCTCCAAGCTAAAGGTTGAGCAGCATTCAGGGAAAGGAAGGGTTCCTAGTACATTTGCTCCTAGAAATCCAAATCCATATAGGAGAGCAAATGAGCAATTGCAGATCATGCAAAGGGGCAAAGAGGCCAGTGAGGAACGTAAGGTTAAGACCCCTTTCTAGAATGTAGTCATGGAAGAGGAGTAGTTGATGAAGAGGATGAGATCCACTGCATGGAAGACAAAGGCAACACTTCCTTTTTGACATTAGCTACCTATGAGGAGTCATTACTCAAAGACCAGACCAGCCAAGAGTGCGATAGAGAAGCTATTCTGAAAATTGAAGATGAGCATAGATATAACCTGAAGTCAAGGATGAGTAATGTCAAAGAAAGCCCTATCCAAATAGTTGTTATCCCCACAGAGCAGTAGATTAGGAAGCAGAAGTGACCAATATTAATCTCATCATCCTCAAAGCACTAGCTCAAGAGGTAAGAGGCCCTGATAAGTCCCCTTCCCCTTTTTGTTTTGAATCAAAAGTATAGAAATTGAAAATATCTATACCTCTGATAGAACTAGTAAAGAATGAGGCCTTTAAGAGAGCTATCCTTGATGCCCTTGAGCTCAAAGCCACACAAGCATCAAATGATTGTCGCAATTTGCAAGATGATAAACTTCCAGTTGTTCTTACTACCATGAATAAACCTGCTGATGACAAATCCCCTTCATTCTATGTCTCCTTAACCATTCATGACAAAACACTTCACAATTGCCTGCTGGACACAGGTGCAAGTCATAAACTAATGCCTAAGGCTGTCATGGATGAGTTAGGCCTGGAAATCACCAGACCTTATCATGACTTGTTTTCTTTTGATTCCATAAAGGTGAAATGTCTCGGGTTAATCAAAGATTTGGCCATCACCTTGTCTCAGTTGTCCATGAAAAGCATGATAAAGGATATTGTGGTAGCAGATGTCCCCCCTAATTTTGGCATGCTACGTTCTAGAGGATGGATTAAGAGGTTGGGTGGGACATTGCAAAATGATGTGTCCTATGCCACTGTCTTGGTTTTTTGGGGAGAAAGAAAAATTTTATACAGGGAAGCCTAGCTAGCCTATATCATCAGTGATGAAAGGAATCCCATTAATCACCCAATTTATGCTGTGGACACTGATTTTGGAGCATGTATTCTCCAAATTAAAGAATCCCAGTTGGCCTCAGTACAGCTCAAGAAACTAGTATGCCAGGTCATGGAGAAGGAAGGTACATAGATTTGGGACATGTTCTTTGACGAAGCTTGCTTTAGGGAAGCTGTAGGAGCGGGTGTAGTGCTGATATCCCCAACTCAAGAATGCATACATCTATCTTTCAAGTTGACTTTTCAAGTCACTAAAAATATAGCAGAGTATAAGGCTTTGATATTGGGCTTAAATGTTGCTAAAGAGATGGGAATTAGAGACATAAAGGTGTTTGGAGATACCAATCTCATCATTCAACAAGTGAACAAGACGTTCCAAGCAAAGCACCCAAGGATGAAAGCATACAAAGATGAGGTATGGAGGCTCAAAGATTCTTTTAGTAGCTTTTGTATCTCATATATTCCCAAAGTCAAAAATCAGCTTGTTGATTCCCTTGTTGTGTCTGCTAGCATGTTCATCCCTCCCATGACCCCTAAATTGACTTATGAACTTGAGGTAGAATATAGACCATCTTTGCCTGATAATGTCAAGTACTGGAATGTTTTTGAAGATGATGATGAAGTCAATAGGTTTCTACAAGTCATTGATGAATTCTCTAAAATGCATATTGATCAAGAGAATGAAGCCATGGAGGAGGGTCATTAGTCCCAGCTAAGGAGCAAAATCGGTTAGGACAACATTGTACAATTGCCTAGTAACCATATACCTAAAGGGTTGGTGCCTCTAGAAAAGTTGTTTGACCATAATGATGTACCCTACAAGCCTACTTAGAAATAAAATGAGTCTACACTCCATAGACATAACATAGGGAGCCTAGGCCATCCAAAGTATATAAATCTGTCTACCCATTTGTCTGTTGCCCAAAGTTTTGACTACTCCACCCTTATGAAGCAATTTGCTGATGTTTTTTCTTGGGAGTATAGTGACCTTAAGACTTATGAAAAGAACATAATCCAGCATAAAATTCCACTAGAGAAAGACACTATCCCTTTCAAGTAGAAACTGAGACCCATTAGCGCTCTACTACTTCCTTTGATTGAAAAGGAAATTAAGGAATTGTTGGCTGCAAAGATCATAGTCCCACCTAGGTATTCGAAGTGGGTAGCTAACCTGGTAGTAGTGAGGAAGAAAATTGGGGAAATCAGGTTGTGTGTTGACTTTAGAAACCTGAACAAATCCTCTAAGAAAGATAACTATCCCCTGCCCAAAATGGAACATCTGCTGCAAAATGTTTCAAGGGTTAAAGTCATGTCTTTCTTGTATAGCTTTTCAGGGTACAACCAAGTTGTTGTACATCCAGAGGACCAAGAAAAGACTGCCTTCACCACTCCTTGGGGCACTTTTATGTATTCCAAGATGCCTTTTGGACTGATGAATGCTGGGGCCACCTTTTAGAGGGCCATGGATATAGCACTTGTGGTAGAGAAGGACAAGTTTGTCCTTATTTACCTTGATGATATAACAATTTACTCCAGTAGTCATCAAGATCACTTGCAGCATCTGAGGAAGGTGTTTTTGAAGTGTAGAATGTTTGGGATTTCAGTAAATCCTAAGAAGTCACAATTTGATTTAGAAGAAGGAAAACTTTTAAGGCATATTGTTTCTACTACAAGTGTCAGGATCGACCCAAAAAGAGTCAAAGAAATACATAAATTGTCTGTTCCAATATCAAAGAAAGACATTCAATCCTTTTTGGGTAAGATCAACTTTGTAAGGAGGTTTATTCCTATTTTTGCAGAACTAGTGAAACATATCACCTCCATGTTGAAAAAGGCATGAGAAATCAAATGGACCGATGCAGCAAGAAAATATTTTGAAGCCATCGAAAGAGCTATTATGGAAGCTCCCATTCTAATCAACCCAGACGATAACAAGGAGTTCCATATCTTCTCTTTTGCTTCCTGCGACACCCTTGCAACAGTCTTGTTGTAGAAAAATGACGAAGGTGTAGAGCTTCCAGTGGCCTTCTTCAGCAAAACTCTAAGGGATGTTGAACTAAGGTATGATCTCATTGAAAAGCATGCCTATGCTCTCATCATGTCCCTAAAGGCATTTTGAATCTACATTCTGCACTCCAAGGTGACTACCTATGTACCTTCTACCTTAGTAAAGGATGTCCTAACATAGCCAAATGTTGATGGAAGAAGGGCTAAATGGATTGCAAATCTCATTGAGTTCAACATAGAATTGAAACCCACCAAGCTTGTCAAAGGCTAAGGCCTAGCTTAGTTGATGGCTGAGGAAAATTGCAAAATGTTGGACATAAATTGCATGGGTACAAATTTAGATGTTGGGCAAACAGTGGAACAAAGGTAGAACCAGTATTTGGATGAAAATATGGCTTCTTGTGAATGGTATTCTAGTATATCTCATTTCCTATTGAAGCTAGAATTGCCTCCAGGCCTGAGCTCAAGTCAATCCAAGACCATTAAGCTCAGAGCAGCCAAGTTTTGTATTAAGAAAAACTTGATGTATTGGAGAGACCCATCTGGAATCCTCTTGAGATGTCTAGACAAAGAACAATCTATGGAAGTCATGCACCAATTCCATTCTAGCATCTGTCGAGGACATCATTATTGGAAAACCACAGCCCACAAGATCTTGAGAGCTGGATATTATTGGCCCACTCTATTCTCTGATGTGTTTTCATTTGTGAAATCTTGTGACAAGTGCCAGAGATTCATAGGAAGGAAACAACTAAAATCTTTGCCCCTGAAGCCAACACATATTAATGGTCCTTTCCAGCAGTGGGGTTTGGATTTCATAGGGGAGATTAATCCACATTCTAGTGGCCAGCATAGATGGATTTTAGTAGCCACTGATTATTTTACAAAATGGATTGAGGCCATCCCCACTAAGAAAGCTAATCACCAGGTTGTCCTGAAGTTTTTGACAGAAAACATTTTCACCAGGTTTGGCTGCCCAACCAAATTGGTAACAGACAATGCAACAACTTTCAGGGCAAAAGAATTGGTGGACATGTGTGAGTCAATGGGCATTAAATTAGTGCATACCACCTCATATTATCCTCAAGGCAATGGCCTAGCAGAATCATCCAATAAAAGCCTAGTAAGGATAATCAAAAATTTGTTGGAAGACAAAAAAAGGAACTGGGATTCCATGTTGAAGTTTGCATTATGGGCTGACAGGGTTACCATCAAGAAATCCATAGGGTGTTCTCCATTCAACTTGGTATATGGCACTGAGGTTGTTTTGCCAATACAATTGATCCTCCCTGCGGCCAAATTCTTGCAAGAAGAGTAGAATGAGGAAGGTGAAATGGAAAGGAGGATGAGTGACCTGGCTGAAGTTCATCAGATCAGGGATCAGTTGATGGAGAGGTCTACAATACATCAAAGGAAAATCAAGGAAGCCTTTGACAGAAAGGCAAAGATAGATAATCATCACGTTGGTGACTAGGTCCTCAAATGGGATGCACTAAAGGAAAAGAAAGGAAATCATGGTAATTTTGATGCTCTATGGACAGGGACATTTGTCATCTCTCAGGTCCAGGGAAACAGTACTTTCAAGTTGCAAAGTTTGGAGGGTGAAACTATTTTTGATGGCCCAGTCAATGGGTGGTTTTTGAAAGTTTATTTTGTTTAAGGTTTCAGGCCTTAGTATTATAAATATGTTATTTTTCAAAGTTTTATTGTAGGATTGATCTAGGTGGATGTTGGTGGCCACCCACCTATCCCATTTGGACCCCCGCAACTATCTTTTTCAGTTTCCATAATTGTAGCACAATTTACTATTTTTAGCAGTTTTTTTTGGGTCCTGAACTTCCGGATCTGTTTTGAGGCCCTAAACGACATTTTCTTGGAAATCTAGGGGCAACATGGGTCCATGGACCGATGTTTCCCTTCCCAAAGTGGTAGTTCTTGGATATATCTTTCTAACGAGCTATCATATGCGTCAAACAAAAATCGTATGCCAAAGTTACGACCCTGGGAAATTGATGTACCAATTTACCCAAAACAGGGCCCACAATTTGGCGTTTCATCTTCTAGGGTTAGGTTTTGGAATGTGAAGGGTTTTCCATTGTTTCTCAACAATAATAGGCTTCGGAGCCTCATTGTAACACGGTTTGGAATTATTCAGAGCATGTAGCCACCACATCTCTTCTCAGAGATAAGCTACCATCGCCCTAGCTGGTTTATTTCCATTTCTGGTTGTAAGCATATTTCATTATTTTCCATTAATGAAATGAAGTATTATTTTCACTGCATCTTTGTGTATATGGTTATCTTTGTATTTTGTTTCATTCCTGTTTAAATCCAGATTAGTGGTATCAGAGCGGTCTGCCTTTTCTCTATTTTTCTTTGCATGTCCCCAACGAGGTCGGGATATAAGGAGTTAGGGCTTGAACTGGTCAAACCTTTGCAAGACCAGCCTCGCAAATCCCGACGGCCTCCCATGGC